>SDVV010005120.1:0-19486 GCA_016164225.1 Gammarus roeselii | reverse complement strand
CAATCGAACGCAATCATTATTTTGGTCTGAAGATTCTTATTGATTAGTGTCACATATAGAGTTGAGACTCTGGATCGGATGCGTTTCTGATCTTCCCGCCCATCACACCCCCTTGCAGCGCGGGTAAACTCACTATTACATTCTATTGAATACATTATAATAAGCCTGGAAGAACTGAATTAACTGTTATTTAGGTTGTCCAAAGCCATATCAACGTCATTGCACTGTGAAAACCGTCCGTCTAGAGAAAATTAGCTCTAGTCATCGCTATGTAGCATCTCTGTCGCAGTTTGTCGTGCAATCCCACAAGCTGGTTCCCAGGCCTCTCATTTCTTAAATCCTGCCAGCGTAAAAGTGTTAAAACGAAAAAGCCACTACTGCAGGAGAATCGTGGCTTAATCCATTAATTGTTGGTCCGTGTCTCCCAGATGCTGGGATGATCACAGGGCGGGACCCAGCGGTTGATGTGGTGGTGCGGTAGAGGCTGATGAGAAGGCCTTCTGAAGGATGTGGTAATGGTGGTTGATGATTTGGAGGTATATGGTGTTGTGTAGATAGTATGATGGATGAATTGACATCGTGATTTTGGATGACGTGATGATGAACGACGTGATGATGGACAGATTGATGATGGAAGTTGTGATGATGGATGGAATGATGATGAATCGACAACGAGTTGATGGACGGAGTGATGATGAACGGCGTGATGATGGTCGGCGTTATAACATACGACCGGATGGTAGACGGGCTGATGATGGATAGCGTAATGATAGACGTCGTGATGATGGACAGTATGATGACGTTGAATCACTTAGGGAAAATTGGATGGCGTGATGGCTGACGGCGTGATGGCTGACGGCGTGATGGCTGACGGCGTGATGACTGACGGCGTGATGGCTGACGGCGTGATGGCTGACGGCGTGATAGCTGACGGTGTGATGGCTGACGGCGTGATGGCTGACGGCGTGATGAAGGACTGCGTTGTGATGAATTAATGTGCGACTCTGCAATCAACAACTATCAAGCTGGAAGACAGTCATATAATGCCAACTCCAATGCAAGACATGCCCCAGACGTTAATAAAAGACAAAATGTGAGTTGAACTTAATACACGACTGCTTGCCAATTTGACTATGATTGTTATCACCCCTTCATTTATTTCTCAATCGGAGCTCAAAGGAACCATGCAGCCTTCCGCACTACTGCCCTTATCACAATAGTTAAATATTAATATAAGGGCCGCATACCGAATGACTGGCTCCTAACATCACCCACGGCCTTAGCCGGTACTGAGTATCTAATAGTGATTGTTGGGATGTGAATGCAGATAATGTTGAAGAAATTAAACAAGGAAGACTTGACAATTATAATATCATTTGTAACATAACTAGCTAACTTGGGGTATTGTGAATTGAATTATTGAATAGGCTCTTCGTTGTTTTCATTCAACTATGCACGACTTGTGTGCCATCATATTTTGCTATATTTACTCGATGCCATCATATTTTGCTATATTTACTCGATGAATTGGCATTTGTATAAAGCGTTTTCCATACAAACGCATACAGTCACGCAGTCAATAGATGTCACAGAGAATATATATCAATATTGCATATGCTTGTACGCATGATCTTTGTACAAGCGCATGATATTGAGATTCAAAATCACAAAAAAATATCAAACTGAAGGACGCACTTCGAAATAAACATACCTGTGTCCTTAAGAGGTCGTGCCTCCTAGGCAAACGTGTGTGAAGCCCAATACGCCCATCAATGTAACAAGCAGTTACAAGCTGCTGTTCAAAATGGAGTGGATTGAATAAGGAACATTACTCGGCTTCAGCTTCTCCTCTTTCTAAACCTATGATCTCCACGAGATTGTTGTTCCTCATGCCAGAGGTGCCAGATACAACGAGGTGAGAAATAAATACTTTTTCGGATTAGCGCCTTTCAAGGGAAGGTCATCGACCGCAGAGATTGGTGAAGTTGTAAAAAGGCATGAATTTAAATTATATTCCCTCTCGAAATAATGAGCAAGTCTTACTCAGTGTTCACTTGTCTTGACTTCATGTAATTAAAATACGATTCACTTGATCACTTCTTTCACCAACTTCTGTATCAAGCGTCGTGAATTCGGTTAATCATATGATACTGAATAAGATTCGTACCAACACATTCATCTTTCTCTGTAGAAAATGCCATGGATGATACAAGAAAGTCTTAGGCTACAAAGGGCTCAAGATGACGGTCAATCTTCGACCAGCATAACCTCACGCCGTTTGAACGGTTACAATTTTATGGATAGCCAGTTTCTCAACTCCTATCGTAATTTATAACTGATGTCAATGCAAATATTTGATGTTTCAAGGCAAATCAGATCGAGTGCATTCTAAAATTATTTTACAACCAGTACTAATACGCATAAAATTCGAGATAATTTTCAAATTGGATTATCACGCAAGAAGACGAGGTAACAGCGCTACCTTCATTTGGTCAACCTGATGCGAAAGAACAGTCTTATTTGAAATAAATCAATCTCAAATGTTTTGATTATTTGGAATCTATGTGCAAATATGCCAGAAGTCATCGCACAATAAGTAAAAAGATCAATTGAAAAGGGAAGAATTCATAGCATCAGTTCGGTGTAAGGTACACAATTGAACCTGTGATTCTTGAGGTTGCGATAGAAACAAAATGCGTTCCGAGTTCTGCTTGATCTATATTTTTGAGCTAGACAGAAATTTTCTACCCTGTCTGTTTTATTTTTCCATTGAGTCATTGCATAGCATTGCTCTATTTAATTTGAAGATCATTTCAGTTTTCGAGCAACTATATCATTTCCACTCAGAGTATATCCAATGAATCTATAAGTCACAGTTATGAACATGCTCCTCGTACTTTATGCACGTATTCTCATGTTTTAATGGTTGTATTATAAATTTTTACATTTCAGTTTAGCGTCAAAGATGTGTGTTTAATTTTAGCCTTATAATTTTCTCCCCAGCAGATTTCGTATCGTTCCGTTGGTTTCGCCCTCACTGGAGAGGAACGACCATTACGATGCTATCACGATTTTATTCCCCAGCATTCCTGTATGTGTTTCCTTAATTAGACAGCGAACATTGCGCCGAGCTGGTTATCTTTAAAGGACTACCGGCGCACTGTAAATGTTTTGCCCGACATTGGAACGCACTACATTTTTTAACGGAGCTGAAGATGAATTTGCATTTCAAAAGGAACTGCTTGCCATGAGTTTGGTGCAGCACGGGTAGCGTTACATGTTTTTTTTAATTCAAACTGACTGTCAACAAAACCCTTTATCAAACATTTTCGTTTTCGTAACAGCTGAATGTCCTTGCTAAAATTAGCAAAACTCTGTAGAATTCATATGTAAAATTTGTCGCAGTGTATAATGCTAAGCACTGCGAGTGATGCCAGGCTCTGCCAGTGATACCTGACACAGCGTGTTATGAACGGCACTGCGCTTGAAGCCTGCCATTGTAAGTCCTTTCAGGCGTTGCGAGTGATGCCTGACACTGTGTGTGATGTTCGGCACTACGTGGGATGCCAGGCTCTGCCAGTGATGTCTGGTACTGCGTGTGGTTTTTTTACACCTAGCAATGCCTGACATTGCTGTTGATGCCTGACACCGCGAGTGATGCCAGGCATTGCGAGTGATGCCTGGTATTGAGAGTGGTGCCCGGATTTGCGAGTGATACCCATCACCGCGAGTGATGCCAGGCATTGCGAGTGATGCCCAGCATTGTGAGTAATGCCCGGCAGTGTGAGTGATGTCAGGCATTGCAAGTAATGCCCAGAATTGTGAGTAATGCGCAGCATTGTGAGTAATGCCCAGCAGTGTGAGTAATGCCTGGTATTGTGAGTGATGTCTGCGCCTGAGGCCTGTCCCTGCGCCTGAGGCCTGGCCCTGCGCCTGAGGCCTGGCCCTGCGCCTGAGGCCTGTCCCTGTGCCTGAAGCCAGTCACACCAAATGTTGCCAGATACTGCGAGTGCTGCTAGGCACTGCAGTGGGGATGTTTTTAACTTCGGTTCCTCGTTCACTGGCGGTTCCTGAGTGTTGCGAGCTCATTATGTGAACACTTCCACTTATATTTCGCCAAATTGTATCTAGGGTACGCAGTTGCAAGTACTGTACGCTGTCGCGTCCATCCGTTGGATGAAGAGACAGAATTCCCTTGTGACAAATTGATAATGAACTATTGAAAAAATAGCTGTTCAAATACATTAGAGTGGGATGAGTGCATGACTTTACGCAGTTATATCGTCAACTACTACCATGTGGGCAGTTGAACGCAAGCGTTGAGTTGGAGCCCCTCAAATGATGGAGTAATTGATTATGAAAGGTGAATACATTTGTAGTTATTATATATATGAAAAATTAACGGTGTCAAGTAACAGGAATATGTCTGTCGGAAATATGCTCCAAAAAATATAAGACCAACACGTCGTTACAACATTTGGGAGACATTGGCAAACATACTGATGCATTACTACTACAACACGTCATGATTCACTGCTGAGTACCTGCGTGGCATAGCGGTAGCATGAGTAGGAAATTCACAGTCGCCTTACCGGACATGACATGAGATCACAAGATCATATTAGACATGAACCCTTTACTTTGAAAATTTCCTGGGATGGCATTTTGGCTCAACAAATACATGCTAAGGAGAGAACACAGTTTCCACAATTGACTTTGATCCCATGTTCTTAATCTTCTCACTGCGCCGTTTCTAGCCATAACCCGAATAATGTATGCATGCTTATGCACGTCTATTATTTGATGACTGCACATTATTGTCACAGGCAGGGCTGCACTTTGTACGATCAAAATGGTTCCCAAACATAAGTAAAAATCTGAAATAATATTGATCCGTTAAACTTTAACATGTAACCCGGACGTCTGATTGTCTCTAATACATCAACAGTCACATTTTTACGATTGTTCAAACTTACTGTGAGATGTTATTTGAACTATGCCAGCTATCAAGTAATCTGGAACGAGCCTACTCGTGGTGCAGCATACAAACGGCGCCGCTGCACGGCAGTGGAAGTGGTAGGTTGAACATTTCACACTTTTCTTGCTTCTGCCAACGCGCGTTCCTCACGTCTCGCATAAACAGTATCATGAATACATCATCGGCTGATCCCTCGTGACGTATCGTGCCCGATTAGTCGTGGATGAAATATGGCAGCTGCCATACCTTGCATTACCGCGTGTTGACGTCATGAAAGAAGTTGTAATTTCAACAGTGAATACTCTCGTAAATCCCTATCCAACGTAAAGATTGAGGTCAGTACCTGACTCGAATTGTAAGAGCTGATCAAATAATTACACGAAGGTTTATTCCGAGTTAGGTTCTCCGAATATCAACTATAATCTGTACAGTCAAGCACTTCAACAATAGATATGTGATTGGGAGTGTCATCAAATGGCGTATTCATAAGTCAATGCTTTTTCAACGATTTATCAAGTTGTCATGAAAGCCTCTGAAACAACAAAGAATTGAGAGTAACTCGTTTGTCAACATACCATGTTATAATGCTCTCTGGAAGTGGATATATCATTAAAAGAATTTTTGCGCTAGAGCCTATTTTGACTCTGCATTCCAATACATCCTGCATTGGAAACATCCGATGGCTCGCATCTCGACTCCTCATCTCAATATTCAAATGGAAATCATCCCGGTCGAGACTTTGAACATTTTGTTTTCATATCGAATGAATGATTTTTTTTCTGAGCAGTGCCGTGCATGCCTCTTCACACATCATCTCCATAATGCAGAAGTGCAGTAAACGGCTCCCCATCGCAGTTCCAGTGTCTAGGAAATCGGCCGCCTTGTGGATCGAGCAAGGCAGGCATCTTTGCCTGTGCACGCTCGAGAGTAGTGAAACTGTATTGAAAATTGCAATACGTGGGATTGCAGGCTTACCGCCTCTCTGGGAGGGTGCTGCTGGGATCCCTGTTTTCGGAGTGGACGACACCTTCCAAATCACAGAGCGTTTCGCATTCAGATGGGTTACACGTATTTCCTTCACTTCTATAGTTACTTAGATGAGCAATAAACTGAAACATAAAAAGTGAAGAAAAAAAAACAATGATCAGACTCGTTTCTCAATAAATACTGTTTTATAAAAAAATATGGCTATATAAACCACTTCCGATGGTTCTCAAGCACGCATTCGATGTACAAACTCCAAAGAATTTGTGTATAAAAGTCACTGTTTATTATTACAGCGTATTTTTTATTGCATGACGTGTAAGAATATGTCAGATTTTCTACCATCATAGTGTCGATGGTTCTAACATATTTGTATCAAGGGTTTTTCCTTGGTATAGTATACATAAGTTAAATATTTGAGAACTCTGGTTCCTTTGTCACTAAAAAATCAAAGCTGAACCAAAATTAAAATCATAATTTAGTATGCAACACATTCATTTGTTTTAGTATATAATAGCTCATTAACTATAAAGGCATTGCATGAATGAGTTATTCAATACAGTTGCACAAAGTAATTAAACACTAAAGATACAATTTAACCCATTTGAATTGACTTTCATAAATCGAGATAGAGGGTAAACGGTAGCTACGTGGAGTTTCTGCTCTCTCGGCATGAATACCACGAGATACACATGACGTCACCTACATAGGACAAAAGAAGCCCATTT
Source organism: Gammarus roeselii (assembly GCA_016164225.1). NCBI lineage: Eukaryota > Metazoa > Arthropoda > Malacostraca > Amphipoda > Gammaridae > Gammarus > Gammarus roeselii. Next base: position 12,796 of record SDVV010005120.1, on the reverse strand, counting down.
ATAGCTTTATTGGGGTAACACTAACTTGATAACGTTCTTCAATTATTAGGTTCGCAATGCATGCTGATTCAGTTACTCTTTGTGGATGCCACGGCACTGGTGTCAGATTTGGAGGAGAAGCTGTATAGGCTCGTGTCGCAGACTGGTCGAGTGCGAGAGAATATAAACCTCCGAGTTAACAAGAGTAAGAATAAAGTAATGAGATGTTCGAGGAATATCGATGCGAGCAGAATTATTATCCGCCTAAAGGAAGAGTTCTTGGAGGAAGTGCAGTGTTTTGAGTCAGAACTCACGAGTGGAAAATACTGAACTAGTGGAAACTGAGGGGATTTCTCCAGCGAAAGAAGTGTTTTATGTGTTGGCCTCACTGAATATTGTAATGAGCTCTAGAACGCGGTTTGAGGAAACAAAAAGAGGGTTGTATGAAAAAGTGGTTGTCTCAACTGTGTTTCACGGGATGAGACCTGTGAGTGAGAACAGAAGAGAGAAGGTAGATGTATTCGAGAAAAAATGTTTGAGGAGCATGACTTCTTTCGAATTAGAACGGGGATGGTGAGGAAGTTAGAGTAAAGAGTAAATCTCAGTTCTAAGATTGTTCGGGCACATGGTGAGGAAGAATGATGGAAAATTGGTGAAAAGAGTGATGAAAGCAAAGATGAGGGGACACAGGCCTATGGGTAGGCCAAAGTTTTGAGAGATGGAAGGAGAGAAAGCAATGGATCGGCGTAAGTGAGCAGGAGAGGGGTTTGTGAGGGGGGCTGTGAATGGATGTGTTTATGACGTTGCCCTGATGTACTTTCCCGCCCTTGGCATCTCGTTGAGAAACGGGATGGTCGGGTGTGGACGAGAGCCCGGTTTCTGTGACGCAGCCGGAGTAAACAAGTATAACTGTCGGGCACTGCGGTTGACACTGATCTCGGACCTCACTCCTGATCCAAGGTGAGTGTTGCGGGTCTCCTGGCCGGCCCTTTTGCGCCAAAATGCTAAGTTGTATTTGCTTGTGAGTGTATGAGCTGAGTGTGAGGTGCGCCTTGCCGTGTGCTGCTCCCCTTTCTGAGGCGAGTGGCCTAGTGTCTGTATATGTATCTACAATGAATAAAAGTCCTCAGACATACAGTGAAATTGGAAGATACCACCACTCAAGTCGATTTTTACGGTGCATTTTCTTCAATCAACAAGATTTTCTACGTAGGGGCAAATGCATTGTTTTTCAACTAGTTGGAAAGGCGATTCTTTCTTTTGAAACCCGTCCCAGACTACCAGTTTGCATCTACCCTCATTGGCAGGCAAAGGCAGTTCCTAATTGGCAGAGGGATTGTGACAAATTACATTACTCCTTAACCTAGTTGTGGTCGGAATAATAACGAACTATGAATTGTTATCGATCACAAGATCCTATTACATCAAATGGATATGCAGTGGGCTTGTACCCTTAATTGACGGGTACCTTGAACAATTTCCGTTATTTAGTTCATCGAATGTATCGAAGCCAATCAAATACAGTCATTGCAATCGTTTCAACATAATAACACGGGCAAGGATGTATTTGTGCAATTTTTATACCTGCAAAAATTGAGATGATAATCGATGTTTATGAGTATTTGAAAATATAAATCAAACTAAATAGTTAGGGAGGTAGTTAACTTTTCCAATGACTCCACTGGAGTGGTTACAGATAGAGCACGGGATGTTTACATGCACTGTATGGCTGTAAGGCTGTTTGGTGCACGTGAGGTGTGTACAGTGCGGATATAACAAACAGAACATTTGTTTTGCATATAGGTATGGTTTGACCGCAAAATGCTTTACTGAGTTAGAGACGTCACAAGCAATATTCATCAATTCAAACTGAAGCAAGAACAATTGTGGCAAGATTTTATCAACAGATCTCTCACCTTCTCTAGCAAACAGTGCTTCCTGATACCTGCTCTGAATATCGACACCGCGGGAGACGACTTCGATCATCTTGATCAGGAATTAGTCTCATACTATCCCTGATGGAATAATATAAGACAAATTCTTACATCTTTGATCTACCGTCCAAACATGTATGAACGGTAGCGGAACAACGTGTGCTAAGTTAGAGAAGTAACGATGGTGGTTTAAGCAAAGAACATGGCAAGGAGAAGCAAAAGTACGCTAAAGCTAAATAAATGATATAAAGAAATCGTGAGACTTCCTTGGAACGCCTGGAAACTGGTAGCGGACATAAGGCGGTCTCGCGGATACACCTGTGGCTTAGTATAATAATATAAAATAGCGATTTGAAAACAAAATACAAACTATGGTTTGAGCATTGCTGACAGTTCAGAAGAGCAGAATGGAAAGTGAAGAGAAGGGAGGGAGGTGGGGGGAATGAGACAAAACGTAAAGCCGCATGAGTTGAAACAATGCCGATGCGGCGGGGTCGGTGAACAAACAAGTGAGGGAACAAGGGAATTGGCCTTCGGACCCCCTTGCCGAGCCGAAACAGAGTGATCTATTTCTACTAATACAAGGAACCCGTCCCCTGAAAAAATCTATTTCAATACCTGAAAGCGTTTATTTCAGTTTGTCGACATTGCAATGAACTTGTTATGTTTGAGAGGACGAAGAGTAACGTCTGATATGTATTAAGCGTCAGCAGTGGAAACTAGGTTAAGAAAAGTTAGGCTGTAAATTATAATAATAATTAACTTTATTGAAGCACTCGATGGTACAATAAGGATGACACAGAAACAAGTTTGGCGCATGTCTACCAATACATCCAAATAAGGCAACAAAAGAACGTACATGGAGACAAGACAGAGTATGGCTTGAATACCCAACATAGATTCCTAAGTTGAGTTGGCGACAAGCGCGACTGGATATATTTGTATGTCCCTCTCCCACATGACTATGTATATACTAAGGCTCACTTTTTGAGAAGGAAAGCACATAGCCACCAGTCAGCCAACTTATCAGGTACGTCTTCCAGCCTGCCATTTACTTACGTGCAATGGTCCCACAACATGGAAAGTCAGACAGATGTCAAACATTATTTCTATTAATATCGGGATCATCCTGCACCAGCAGGAATCTGGCCCACCTTTCTGTGATTGGAGATAATTCGTATCCCACACTAATACATAAGGCCTCGTACCTTAAGGAAGGCAGTCAACATCATATGCTGCAAATACAAAGCTATCACTCGTTCTTCTAGGTACACCAACCAACTTCCGGAAAATATCATTGTATGCTACTCTCAGTTTACTGATAATGACTCTCGTAAATTTACACCACAGTGAGTTACAGTAGTTAAGGTTGCAGTAGGTTTTAAAGAGCTGTATTTTAACAACTGTCGTGCAGAAGGTAAATTTTCTAAAAACTTATTGCCAACCGCATTTAATTTCCGGAGTTGCTTAGAGATATCAGCATTGTCACACCGATCGTTTGTTATTCAGTGATAGGTAGGAAAAACTGTAAACAAAACCTAGCTGAGGACTATTTAAAACATTATTCGTTCGGAGCTGGAACCTTTGCATGGTGCGCGGTTTTACCAGCATACAAACAGATTTGCTAGTATTGTACTCAATGTCTAGTGAGTCCAATACTAGCAAATCTGTTTGTATGCTGGTATGCTTTTCAATTGATGCATATATTTAGCCGAATTTGAAGAGCGTCCACATGAGGGACCAGTAGGCCCATATCGTCGGCATAGCTAATTGTGTTGATACAGCAGTCGCCAATATGACACCCAACACGGCTAAGAGCGAGACGCTCGTGTAGGCTGTCTACATACACATCGAACAAATGGGGCGAAAGAAGGCCTCACTGCCTTATTCCATTGGTTGTTCGGAACGGATTTGATGTTGAGTTTTCCCACCGTACCGCACATTATTGTTGTTCGTACTAGTATTTTAGTAGTTGTACAAGGTGCATATGCGCCCCCCTTTCAATAAGTATCTTGAACAGTGCCCGGTGATTAACGCGGTCAAAGGCTTTTTGGGCATCTAGAAAACACATACACATTCGCGAGCCCCTACTGACTAAAAAATTATCAGTTTGTTTTGAGGTAAAAATAACCATTTCCGTTCCATGTTTAGGCTTAAAGCCAAATTAATTGATGTTGCTTGGAGACATTCGTCAAATCTGTTTTGAATCACAATTTCTAGTAGCTTCGATGCGGCAGTAGCAATTGATATTGGTCTGTAATTGACTATATCAGTCGCACATTTTGTCAGTGTTTTAATGATAGGTTTTACAACTAAATCCATAAGTAGCTTTGGTAGGTAGTTAGACTAAGACAGCTAATGAAAAAATTAGATATGACATGAATGAATTGAACAGGACCATAATTAAAGACTTCCACTACCATCCTTCCCAACAGCTTTTCCATTTGTTAATTTCTTAACCACTGATTTATGCTCCCACATATTGACTTCACCATCATCATTATTGCCTCCCTGGTTAAGCGTCTCATTAACAATATTCGAGTCAGCTTCGTTGTTAACACTGTTCTGTATTCCATCAAAGTGGTCGCGCCACATCTCATTAATATTTCTCTCCCCTGTAATACCATTCATGCTTTGAAAAACTGAGCTGTCTTTCGTTTTCAGATTTTTAATCTCTTTCCAGAAATCGATCATCCGCCCATTAATCCTTTTTTCACACAAACAAGTTGCACGTAATTTGTCCTCGTGTTTCTATCATTTCGACGTTGCCCATTTGTTGCTATGCTGGCGTGGTGCAAGACAGCCACATGCCTGGTCTAACCCGGTACTCGGTGCACTCCTCGCTTCGTTTTAATCCCAAACTATTTTCTCGCAGACACCAGAATTGCATTACAAATACACCCATATAGATCATCTAATTTATCCGAATGAAGCGGGAACAATTGCTTTACTGAAACTTGTCTATATTAATTAATGTTTGCTAGTCCCTAGAATCAAAATCATCCAGATAATCTAATTATTTGAACCATTTTTCAATGTGAAGCAGTGGGAAAAAAAATCACACCTCTAATACCCCATTTCGCTGTCACGTCCAATGAAACTCATTTGTTCCTCTACCGGTTACAGGCCGTTTCTTCTCGTGCATGATTAGAGATATAGTGATAAACCCACTATATTTATTCAGACCCGTTCAGTGAAGGCGTCAAGTAATCCAATTTTGTTGAAAGCTCTTCACATACTTCCACAAACTTTTCTTCACTACTTCACACAGAATCTGCGCATGAAAGGGGAAGATGCCCAGTCGGGCTTCCTTCGTAAGGTAAAAAGATAAGCAGATTTCTTCTAACTTCAACCACATGGAGAGTTGGGATCGAAGTACTCCGAAAACATCTCAACTTTATGATTCAAACGATGGGTGCTCATTGGTTTTCTATGATCATAAGGATGTAGTGATGATTGGCGAGTTCAATGCTCTTCACAGCTAAGCAGAGATAATTGAACACCAATAGGTACAAGTTCCAAATTACAATCCTATCTGTTTCAAAATGGTCGTGAAGATAATGGAATATTACCATCACTGTGTTCAACTTTGTTGAGGAGGAGTCATTAGGAAATGAAGAAGCTATGAAAGTCGCAAATAAAAGGAACTATTTTGACAACTTGTAGGATAACTACACTGGCCCCATTTTCGTCCCCAAATGAGTTTTGATGTCAACTCCACAGGAAATATAGGATTCCGGGCATGAATATGAGGAACGTGGAAAAGAATTAGAACTTCTGAAACAACAACATAGATGGTTTATCAACTGAAATGATTTGGAAATTTTCTGTCCCCACAAATTTTTAATTAAAAACTCCTATATAAATCTGTTCAAATTTAACATTAGTGTAAAAATCAAGACAATATCAAATAAAACTGCTATTATGCGACGGTTTCTGGTGCTGGTCAAAAGAATTACATCAACCTATACACCACACTATGATTGTACAGTGCTAGCTATAAGTGACTGTCAGTTGGAAGCTTGTTTCGTTCTGTACTCCGGGCAATAAGCGAACTGTCGGTAGGAGGGCTTTTTTGACAGTCATGGACGTGTCACAAAACCGACTGCGACTCTCTCTCTCCCCAGCTTACGTTGGTAGCATGTTTACCCATGGGCGTTTATGGGCTGTTTTTTTATCATTTCGGGGGCCGACCAGAATGTATCACTTGGGGTCAGATAGCATCCAATTTAAGTAGATTGTAAGGAGAGGCAGACACGCTACCCACGCAGCCCTGGCGGTGGTAAAATGAATCGAAACAGTAGCTACGGAGTAATGCTCTGAGCAGTGCCAGAAATAGCTCGCCGAGCCGGCAAAATCAGTAAACGGTTTGTTATCACACGTGAACTAGTCACCTATGCGTATATTTATAAATGCATAGGTATGATTCCGATATTGTATGCTTATAAGAAAAGTACGTGAATCATTCGAAAAATGATTGCCAACTGCAACGAGCATAGGTATCCAATTTTTGTTTATGATCACAGAGCAATTGAAATGATTACTTTCTGATCAATAATGCGACGTGATATTCAAACTGCTGAATAACTACCACCTTTCGTAATGCAGAAACTTAGCGCTCATTGGTTCTTAAGTTGAATTTTTTTTTCACTTTAGCTTTAGAAAAAGTGTCTCATAAGCAGTGTCTTTAATTCACCAGGAGTGAATGTTATGCTAATCAGCGTAAAAAAGTAGTATTGGAGTATATAATTTTCTTTAACTACATTAAAAGTCACAGAACTTTGGCTGGCGAGCAAGCTTTCAGTTTCGTTGCAACAGAAAAAAATATTAAATTACCGTGCTACAAATATTAATAATAATGGGCGACTGTGAAGCAAAACAAAATAATTATGGCAGGAAAGTAGTGAAATACACTGCTGGTACGTCAATATTTTTTTTCAATCGTACTGCTTGTGAATCCTAATAAGTCGTACCTAATCGCTGGTATATATAGCCAACATGTGGTAAAAATGTGTGCCGTGACAATATCCTCAAAAGTGATTGCTTGCACAAAAACTATTGTCAGAATGAGTGTTTCTACAAAAAAAAATCGTGCGCATTCATGAATGAAATGACACAATTTCAATTTATTCACCGCGTTTCCCGTCTGGTCTGATTCTATGGACGTACACTGAACTGCACCGTTCGTAAAATCTTGCACGTGCACGCATGTATTTCAGGATGTGAGGATTAAGATTGACTTCTGTCGTTATGACATGCCTACAAATTACAAACAAATTTACTCCTACAGCCCACCATTCGATGGACATTGTTAGGAGGACATTCTCTGTTTTCCATTAGCAATATGTGGGAATAGATTTGTACGATATATTTGACTAATGTTCCTGAGAAGAATAAGCAGAGTAAGTAAGGTCAACATAAATTAAACTAATTATGATAATTGACTTATTCAACTGGCATTTAATTTTAACAAGTACAAAATGTCCATCATGTTTTGCAGACGAAGGCACAAAGTTTTGAAATTGTATGATTAACATGACATGTAATTAATGGCTAAGAAAAAAAAATCCTGAAAGTGAGTCAAACAATATTACAGTTTTTTTACATGAACGAGATAACTGAAAATTTGAGTGTATGAACAGAAGAAAAGAGAGCATCCATAAAACGAAATTCACGAACAACAAATAATGGCCAAAATAAATTGCACGGCGGATGTAACGTGCAATTCAAGAATTTCTGTAGGTACAAGTTCAAACAGTCATAAATGTAGTTTACGTATTAAAGTACCAATACTACTGCGTGTCCATACATCTATATCAATCAAGTTACAAATTATCAGCTTCTCTTCTCCACGTCTTGGGTAAATATTACGATTTATCTATGTATGAACAATAGTTCACCTACATTTGATCACTGTTCTCTAAACTAGAACAGAACAGCACAGCTTGGTTCCTCACCTCCGTCACCTGTAAAGGTGCCTGCCGTTGCTATCGTCAGCAGCATCACACACATCAGCAGCAGCAGAGGCCAAACGGCGAAGCCTCCAGCTGGTACCATTGTTGTCTCCGATCCACAGGTGGTTCACAGACAGGTGTTCATCGGCGCTGGCAGGTGAGGACGCAGGGGGGTGGGGGTGGGAGCTTATGGTGGCCGGTATCGAGTGGCGGCTGATCGTGATGATTAGGTTCTACGTGGAATATGATGATTGAATTATACGTGGAGTGTGATGATTTTGTGTCTATGTGGCGTGTGATGATTGGATTCTGCGTGCCGTGTGGTGGTTGATTTCTAAATGGGGCGTGGTGATTGGGTTCCAAGGGGAGTGTGGTGATTGGGTGCTTCGTGCGTGCGGCGGTTGGCGTGTGATCGGTGTAGAGAGATAGCTGGCGGATGACGTGTTGTCAAATAGGAGAAGTGGGTGTGAGGGGTGAAAAAGGTGTCGTGAAGCGATATATGCAGCGGCCCTCAATGGATATGATAGCTTTCAAAATGAACCCGATGACAAGAAAAAAAGGTGACCACAGCGATCAGCTGGAAGAACTTTAACCGTGAGGCGTAAAAGGGAGACAATACTGTGTTTCATATTATTTACTTTCATATAGCTAAATAAACCTTTCATAGAATTCAGAGTTTTGTTCCTATCTGTAACACACGACATCAATTTTACATCAATTACGCTAAAATGTCAACATTATTCCAAGTTAGGGTTATTAGGTTCACCAACATTTAATGAACACTGAATGTACTCAAATATCGCATTTCTTATTAGTGAGAGCAACATCATGAATGTGTTAGTGATACACATAGTATATATGTCACGAAACTTCTGTCAAGGTTCCTACATGGGCTTAACACTCTCAGTCTTCCTCACCTCACGTCACAATCAAAAAGGGATATATTCCTAAAACTCTTTTCGGGCTGTGGAAGAGATGACGTTGAAAAACGTTTAACGAAAATGCAATAACATCAGATGAACTCCAAGCTATGCATAATGTACAGCTGTCTTGTAACTTTTTGGCACATTTGTTAGCACTAAAAAGCGCATCGTATCATCTATTTAGTTCAATGACATTATTTTTTGATTTATGTATTACACGAAAAACTAGAATCAGTGAGAATTGATATCAGCGAATAAAATTATAATTATCATCTTGATCAGATTTTGTGAAGCTTGATATAAAATTTAAAGGTATTGTACAATAGTTTAAGACAGCAGTATGCATTGTAAATTATTTAGGGCTGAAAGAAAACACCCAAAAAATTCCTATCATACCTACACGTATAACAAAAATATATGTGTAACTTCAGTCATCAAGATAGTTTCTATATCATCGAACGTAATTACAATATAGCAATCTGCTGTGGCGTAGAGGATGTTCATAGCAAGACAAAATGGTTTATCAGTAAGGAAATATCAAAAATCACATTCAACTCATTTTAGTTACTAGACTACCTTTTCATCAACAGTTTTCTAAAATTTGGTTTCAGTAGTTTACCTAACTGCGAAGTGTATACAATTGCACCCCTGTCGGAGACACGTTCCTAACACGATCGAGTCCACCACGAGTCTGGGAACAGGAGTGTGCTGGTGCTATACCACTCCTCACGACGTCAGGAAGGCAACTGCCGGCAGAGCCTCTGATCGCTCGCTAATAAAACTTTAGACGGCTGCACACGTGTAAGGATGAAGAGGCTGCGCACACACGTGGTTACATGCCCCAACAGTCACGCAATGGCGGTATGATAGAGGATACAAATGTTTCAAACTAAAATGATCTAGCCTTATTACGAATACCTTTGTACAGTAACTTTGTATCGCTTCGTTATTTAGTCATATTCTTGCGCCCCTATTTTCATATTCACGACTGTACATCAAAACGTTTCTCCTCGTCACTGTATCGTTCATGCAAATATCATTTAATAGCCAATGCTGACCCGGTTTGAATTGCAGTTGAGACTGTGGATAAGATGATTTTTGTGGATAAGATGATGTTTGTTTGTAAGATTAGATGATGTTTGTGGATAAGATGATACAAGGGTTCCTGTGTTCTATCTGTGGCCGTCATCACACACCGCTCCACCAGTGCGGAAGACACAAATATCAACTAAGAACAACATGGTGGAATGACTTCCTGAATATGATACACGCACCAGAATAGAGCCATCCTTTCAGAAATGTTAAACATGAAACAGCTTATAGCTGAGTACAGATTTTAGGCAATTTCTTCGCAGCCAAGGAACAGCGACAAGACGCAAGGTGTACGTCCACAGCCGACATTCTTGTTTTAAATCCGTAGTGGCGAGCAGGTGTGGGAGGGCCGCAGGTGACCATCCGGTTGGGGAAAGGTCCACTAAATCTAATCAGAGCATCGAATCTATTTCAAAAAGATCCGACCCGCCAACTCTACCAGTGATGATAAATCCCGCCTGGAATTTTCGGTACAAAGAAGAGAATGCAGACACATGGAAAAGGGAGGTTATTCGTGGTTATGAAAAGATATTATGCACGGTTAATTCTATCACAGCATAAGATGGCAATTTGCCTAATACATTAAATGGTGTAGAAAGGAATTATACATTTATACTAGTATCTTTAATTTGAGTGTAATTAAAGTAATTTCGTATAATGGTTTTCGAACGCAAATTCGAATGCTGCTCATAGATCGATAAATACCCTAAGCATCCTCCTCAAGAGATGAGTGACAGCTTCCTCACATCGTATTGTAAGATATCAATGAAGAAATTCAAATGTAGCATGATAATACCTTGATTTTGAATATATATGGTAGAATATTATGAAATTATGATAAAGTAATAACTGGATATAACTGGTAACGTTCCATTTCCCATAGCTGTTTTGACCTACGTAACTGTTTATGAACCACACGAACACAAGTGATCATCTCAATGTTGACTATACATGATACTATGAAACCGATTATTTATGATCGTGGGAAGTATGATAAACAATTTGCTACGAATTTACCGCAAATAAACAATTGTATTCAAAATGTGGGCTTTGTGGACGCTACACACGCCCATTGGGGGGTGACTCATCCAATATTGAAATCGAAGTCATGAAGATTTTAGAAATGACCATTGATTAAAGATTCGAGACATACCGATTTGTTCGGGATTAATTGTGATCTTTTACAAATAACTGACCACATCGATGGCTAAAAATCTTAACGTGAAGGCCTTGCCTCAGCAAAGAAACTTCCATGGGACGCTGAAGATTGAAACTTGAGCTCAAACCGGACCCCGAGCCAAAAATGCTGGCAAGTCTCATGAAATGTACCTGGCCAATTGACGCAAGTTCATGAGATGTATTTTTTTCCGGCGTTGTCGATGTTTCTTGCATAAAACATCAAACTTTGGACCATAACTGGGTTATACAAGATATGTGCTAAGCAATGCACTCTCTTAGATGTCCCTATTTTTAGTCATTTGTACGATTTATTTTGTATCGTCTTTATTTCGCTATCGTATATAAAGAGGGACGGATATGGTCGAAGCATTGAAATTTTGCTATTTGTTTCGAAGCAGTGAGTTACCAATATATTGATTTATTTTATAACGTTTTAAGGGAAATGTTGAGCAAGGAGTGTGAATGACATGCATCGTCAATATTTGTTTGAATATGATAATGTGAATTAGTCTACATCATATCGGTAACGAGCTATTTTTCCAGATAAGTTTAGGTGGGCGATATTTTAGCTTGCTTCCCAAATAGTGGTTTTTATTTAACTATTTGAGTTTATTTGAAAATAATTACATTCTTCAATATAATATTTAACCATAACTAGTCAGAACTGAGGTTCTTATCACACCAAATCTGAGTGTCATCTGATGCATGAACCACAAACCTAAACATCCATTTCTTCGTGTTTATATTTAAAATTCCACATCATCTTTCCTCAGCCTCTTTACTTTCCCCACTCAATAAACTGGCCTGCATTCCTATGACCTCGTAAGTGGAGGGTCCTGGGGTTAGCCCGAAGGCCCTGTCTAATTTTCTGTGACAGTAATGACATCCATAGGACCGCTACACGTCGTCTAGTTTTGTTGTCTAGTAAAATCAGAGCTTAGGGAGTGCCAATCAATACCCGATCGAGAGTGGTGGCCGAGATTGTATTAGAGAAATAATGACGGAGAATGACTAGAGGGGTGTGGAGCTTTTGATGACGAGCGTAAGCTGACGAGCATAATGTGAGGAGCGTTAGGTGACGAGCGTTAGGTGGAGTGTTCATTGACGAGCGTTAGGAGACGAGCGTTAGGTGACGAGCGTTAGGTGACGAGCGTTACGTGACGAGCGTTAGGTGACTACCATAAGGTGACGTGCATTAGGTGACGAGCGTTTGGTGACGAGCGTTTGGTGACGAGCGTTAGGTGATGAGCGTTAGATGACGAGCGTTTAGTGACGAGCGTTAGGTGACGACCATAAGGGGACGAACATTAGGTGACGAGCGTTAGGTGACGAGAGTTTGGTGACGAGCGTTTGGTAACGAGCATGAGGTGATGAGCATTAGGTGACGAGCGTTAGGTGACGAGCGTAAGGTGACGAGAGTTTGGTGACGAGCGTGTTGTGACGAGCGTGTTGTGACGAGCGTTAGGTGACGAGCATAAGGTGACGAGCATTGGGTGACGAGTGTGAGGTGACGAGCGTTTGGTGAAGTGTTCAATGACGAGCGTAATGAGACGAGCGTTTGGCGACGAGCGTAGGGTGACGAGCGTTAGGTGACGAGCGTTGGGGGGGCTAGGTCTGGGTGTCTGGGTGAAGAACGTTAGGTGACGAGCGTTAGCTGACGAGCGTTAGGTGACGAGCGTTAGGTGACGAGCGTTAGGTGACGAGCGATAGGTGACGAGCGTTTGATGAAATGTTC
>SDVV010005119.1:0-19487 GCA_016164225.1 Gammarus roeselii | reverse complement strand
TCATGATTACCCACCAAACGGGAAACACTGTAACACAGAAATACCCATGATTAGTCATCAAACAGGAAACATTGTTACACAGAAATACTCATGATTGGCCACCGAACGGGAAACACTGTTACACAGAAATACTCATGATTAGCCACCAAACAAGAAACACATTTACACAGAAATACTCATGATTAGCCACCGAACGGGAAACACTGTTAAACAGAAATACACATGATTAGCCACCAAACAGGAAACACTGTTAGACAGAAATACACATGATTAGCCACCAAACGGGAAACACTGTTACACAGAAATACTCATGATTAGCCACCAAACGGAAAACCCTGTTACACAGGAATACACATGATTAGCCACCAACATGAAACACTGTTACACAGAAATACACATGATTAGCCACCAAACGGGAAACACTGTTACACAGAAATACTCATGATTAGTCACCAAACGGGAAAAGCTGTTACACAGAAATACTCATGATTAGCCACCAAAAGGGAAACACTGTTACACAGAAATACACATGATAAGCCACAAAACAGGAAACACTGTTACACAGAAATACACATGATTAGCTACCAAACGGGAAACACTGTTACGCAGAAATACACATGATTAGCCACCAAACAGGAAACACTGTTACACAGAAATACACATGATTAGCCACCAAACGGAAAACACTGTTACACTGAAATACTCATGAAAAGCCACCAAAAGGGAAACCATGTTACACAGAAATACACATGATTAGCCACCAAACGGGAAACACTGTTACACAGAAATACTCATGATTGACATCCAGACGGGAAACACTATTACACAAAAATAATCATGATTAGCCACCAAACAGGAAACACTGTTACACAGAAATACTCATGATTAGCTACCAAACGGGAAACAATGTTACACATAAATACTCATGATTAGACACCAAACAGGAAACACTGTTACACAGAAATACACATGATTAGCCACCAAACGGGAAACACGTTACACAGAAATACTCATGATTAGCCCCCAAACAAGAAACACTGTTACACAGAAATACTCATGATTAGCCACCAAACGGGAAACACTGTTACACAGAAATACAAATGATTAGCCACCAAACGGGAAACACTGTTACACAGAAATACTCATGATTAGCCACCAAACGGGAAACACTGTTACACAGAAATACACATGATAAGCCACCAAAAGGGAAACACTGTAACACAGAAATACTCATGATTAGCTACCAAACGGGAAACATTGTTACACAGAAATACTCATGATTAGCCACCAAACAGGGAAACACTAATACACAGAAAAACACATGATTAGCCACCAACCAGGAAACATTGGTACACAGAGATACACATGATTAGCCACTAAATGGGAAACACTGTTACACAGAAATACTCATGATTAGCCACCAAATGGTGAAACACTGTTACACAGAAATTTACATGATTAGCCACCAACTGGTGCTAACCAGTGGTCTCTTGGGACCGTGTTACTCAGCGTGGAGCGCGATCTCATCAACTGGTGGTAACCAGTAGTTACTTGTGACCGTGTTACACAGCGTGGAGTGCGAGCTCATCAACTGATGGTAACCAGTTGTCACTTGGGTTTGTGTTACGCAGCTTGGAGCGCGAGATCGTCAACGAGTGCTAACCAGTGGTCACTTTGGACAGTGTTACTCAGCTTGCAGCGCGAGATCATCAACTGGTGCTAGACAGTGGTCCCTTGGGTCCTTGTTACGCAGCGTGGAGCGCGAGCTCATCAAGTGGTGCCAACCAGTAGCTACTTGGGACCCTGTTACTTAGCATGGAGCACGAGCTCATCAACTGATGCCAACCAGTGAACACTTGGGACCGTGTTACTCAGCGCGGAGCGCGTGCTCATCAATTGGTGTTAACCAGTGGTCATTTGGAACCGTGTTATTCAGCGTGGAGCGCGTACGCATCAACTGGTGGTAACCAGTGTTCACTTGGGCTCGTGTTACTCAGCTTGGAGCGCGAGATCATCAACTGGTGCTAACCAGTGGTCACTTGGCACCGTGTTACTCAGCGTGGAGCGGAACTCATCAACTGGTGCTAACCAGTGGTCACTTGGGAAAGGTTCATTCAGAGTGGAGCTCGAGATCATCAACTAATGCTAACCAGTGATCACTTGGGACCGTGTTACTCAGCGTGGAGCACGAGTTTATCAACTGGTGCTAACCAGTGACCCCTTGGGACCGTGTTTGTTACTCAGTGTGGTGCGCGAGCTCATCTGCTGGCGCTGACCAGTGGCCACTAGGGACCGTGTGACTCAGCGGGGAGCGCGAGGTTATCAACTGGTGGTAACCAGTGGTCACTTGGGTCCGTGTCACTCAGCTTGGAGCGCGAGATCATCAACTGGTGCAAACCAGTGGCCAATCGGGACCGTGTTACTCAGCGTGGAGTGCGAGCGCTTCAACTGGTGCTAATCAGTGGCCAATTGGGACCGTGTTACTCAGCGTCGAGTGCAAGCTCATCAACTAGTATTAACCAATGGTCACTTAAGACTGTGTTACTCAGCGAGGAGCGCAAGCGCATCAACATGTGCTAATCAGTGGTCACTTGGGACCGTATTACGCAGTGTGGAGCGCAAGCTCATCAACTGGTGTTAACTAGTGTTCACTTGGGACCGGGTTACTCAGCGTGGAGCGCGAGCTTATCAACTGGTGTTAACCAGTGGCCACTTGGGACCGTGTTACTCAGCGTGGAGCGCAAGCTCATCAACTGGTTCTAACCCGTGGGTACATGGGACCGTCTTTGTTACTCAACGTGGTGCGCGAGCTCATCAGCTGGTGCTGAACAGTGACCAATGGGGACCGTGTAACTAAGCGTGGAGCGCGAGGTTATCAACTGGTGTTAATCAGTGGTCACATGGGACCGTGTTACTCAGCGTGGGGCGCGATCGCATCAACTGGTGTTAACCACTGGCCAATTGGGACCGTGTTACTCAGCGTGGAGCGCTAGCTCATCAACTGATATTAACCAGTGGTCACTTGGGACCGTGTAACTCAGCGAGGTGCGCGAGCGCATCAACTGGTGCTAACCAGTGGCCACTTGGGACCGTGTTACTCAGCGTGGGGCGCGATCGCATCAACTGGTGTTAACCAGTGGCTACTTGGGACCGTGTTATTCAGCGTGGAACGCGAGCTCATCAACTGGTGGTAACCAGTGGTCACTTGGAAACGTGTTACTCAGCTTGGAGCGCGAGCTCATCAACTGGTGCTAACCAGTGTTCACTTGGGACCGTGTTACTCAGCGTGGAGTGCGATTTCATCAACTGGTGGTATCCAGTGGTCAATTGGGACCGTGTTACTCAGCGTGGAGCGCGATCTCATCAACTGGAGCAACCAGTGGTCACTTGGGACCGTGTTACTAAGCGTGGATCGCGAGCGCATCAACTGGTGTTAACCAGTGATCACTTGGGGCGTGTTACTCAACGTGGAGCGCGAGCTCATCAACTGTTGCTAACCTCGGTCACCTGGGACCGTGTTATACAGCGTGGAGCGCAAGCTCATCATTTGGTGCTAACCAGTGGTCACTTGAAACTGTGTTATTTAGCGTGGAGCACGAGCTCATCAACTGGTGCTAACCAGTGACCACTTGGGACCGTGTTACTCCGCGTGGAGCGCGAGCTCATCAACTGGTGCTAACCAGTGGTCTCTTGGGACCGTGTTACTCAGCGTGGAGCGCGATCTCATCAACTGGTGGTAACCAGTAGTCACTTGGGACCGTGTTACACAGCGTGGAGCGCGAGCTCATCAACTGGTGGTAACCAGTCGTCACTTGGGTTTGTGTTACTCAGCTTGGAGCGCGAAATCGTCAATTAGTGCTAACCAGTGGTCACTTTGGACCGTGTTACTCAGCTTGGAGCGCGAGATCATCAACTGGTGCTAGCCAGTGGTCCCCTGGGTCCTTGTTACGCAGCGTGGAGCGCGAGGTTATCAACTGGTGTTAACCAGTGGTCACATGGGGCCGCGTTACTCAGCATGGGGTGCGATCGCATCAACTGGTGTTAACCAGTGGCCAATTGGGACTGTGTTACTCAGCGTGGAGCGCGAGCTCATCAACTGGTATTAACCAGTGGTCACTTGGGACCGTGTTACTCAGCAAGGAGCGCGAGCTCATCAACTGGTTCTAACCCGTGAGTACATGGGATCGTCTTTGTTACTCAGCGTGTTGCGCGAGCTCATCAGCTGGTGCTGAACAGTGACCACTGGGGACCGTGTAACTAAGCGTGGAGCGCGAGGATATCAACTGGTGTTAACCAGTGGTCACATGGGGCCGTGTTACTCAGCGTGGGGCGCGATCGCATCAACTGGTGTTAACCAGTGGCCAATCGGGACCGTGTTACTCAGCGTGGAGCGCGAGCTTATCAACTGGTATTAACCAGTGGTCACTTGGGACCGTGTTACTCAGCGAGGAGCGCGAGCGCATAAACTGGTGCTGACCAATGGCCACTTAGGACCGTGTTACTCAGCGTGGAGCGCGATCGCATCAACTGGTGTTAACCAGTGGCTACTGGGACCATGTTACTCAGCGTGGAGCGCGAACTCATCAATTGGTGTTAACCAGTGGTCACTTGGAACCGTGTTATTCAGCGTGGGGCGCGTACGCATCAACTGGTGTTAACCAGTTGCCACTTGGGGCCGTGTTACTCAGCGTGGAGCACGAGCTCATCAACTGGTGGTAACCAGTGGTCACTTGGGTTCGTGTTACTCAGCTTGGAGCGCGAGATTATCAACTGGTGCTAACCAGTGGTCACTTGGCACCGTGTTACTCAGCGTGGAGCGCGAGCTCATCAACTGGTGCTAACCAGTGGTCACTTGGGACCGTTTCACTCAGAGTGGAGCTCGAGATCATTAACTAATGCTAACCAGTGATCACTTGGGACCGTGTTACTCAGTGTGGAATACGAGTTCATCAATTGGTGCCAACCAGTGACCCCTTGGGACCGTGTTTGTTACTCAGTGTGGAGCGCGAGCTCATCAGCTGGCGCTGACCAATGGCCACTTAGGACCGTGTTACTCAGCGTGGAGCGCGATCGCATCAACTGGTGTTAACCAGTGGCTACTGGGACCATGTTACTCAGCGTGGAGCGCGAGCTCATCAATTGGTGTTAACCAGTGGTCACTTGGAACCGTGTTATTCAGCGTGGGGCGCGTACGCATCAACTGGTGTTAACCAGTTGCCACTTGGGGCCGTGTTACGCAGTGTGGAGCGCAAGCTCATCAACTGGTGTTAACTAGTGTTCACTTGGGTCCGGGTTACTCAGCGTGGAGCGCGAGCTTATCAACTGGTGTTAACCAGTGGCCACTTGGGACCGTGTTACTCAGCGTGGAGCGCAAGCTCATCAACTGGTGGTAACCAGTGGTCACTTGGGACCGGGTTACTCAGCGTAGAGCTTGAGCTCATCAACTGGTGCTAACCAGTGAGCGCTTGGGACCGTGTTACTAAGCGTGGAGCGCGAGCTCATCAACTGGTTCTAACCGTGGGTACATGGGACCGTCTTTGTTACTCAGCGTGGTGCGCGAGCTCATCAGCTGGTGCTGAACATTGACCACTGGGGACCGTGTAACTCAGCGTGGAACGTGAGCTTATCAACTGGTGTTAATCAGTGGTCACATGGGACCGTGTTACTCAGCGTGGATCGCGATCTCATAAACTGGTTCTAACCCGTGGGCACATGGGACCGTGTTTGTTATTCAGCGTGGTTCGCGAGCTCATCAGCTGGTTCTGACCAGTGACCACAAGGGACCATGTATTTCACCGTGGAGCGCGAGGTTATCCACTGGTGTTAACCAGTGGTCAAATGGGACCTTACTACTCAGCGTGGGGCGCGATCGCATCAACTGGTGTTAACCAGTGGCCAATTGGGACCGTGTAACTCAGCTTGGAGCGCGAGCTCATCAACTGGTATTAACCAGTGGTCACTTGGGACAGTGATACTCAGCGAGGAGCACGAGCGCATCAACTGGTGCTGACCAGTGGCCAATTGGAACCGTGTTACTCAGCGTGGAGCGCGAGCACATAAACTGGTTCTAACCCGTGGGCACATGGGACCGTGTTTGTTACTCAGCGTGGTTCGCGAGCTCATCAGCTGGTGCTGACCAGTGACCAATGGGACCGTGTTACTCAGCGTGGAGCGCGAGCTCATCAACTGGTGCTAACCAGTGCTCATTTGGGACCGTGTTAGTCAGCTTGGAGCGCGAGCTCATCAACTTGTGCTAACCAGTGGTCACTTGGGACCGTTTTACTCAGAGTGGAGCTTGAGATCATTAACTGGTGCTAACCAGTGGTCCCTAGGGACCGTGTTACTCAGCGTGGAGCACGTGCTCATCAACTGGTGCTAACCAGTGGTCACTTGGGACCGTGTTACTCAGCTTGGAGCGCGAGACCATCAACTGGTGCTAACCAGTGGCCAATCGGGACCGTGTTACTCAGCGTGGAGCGCGGGCGCATCAACTGGTGCTAACCAGTGGCCAATTGGGACCGTGTTACTCAGCGTGGAGCGCGAGCTCATCAACTAGTATTAATCAGTGGTCACTTGGGACCGTGTTACTCAGCGAGGAGCGCGAGCGCATCAACTGGTGCTAACCAGTGGCCACTGGGGACCGTGTTACGCAGCGTGGGGCGCGAGCTTATCAACTGGTGTTAACCAGTGGCCACTTGCGACCGTGTTAATCAGCGTGGAGCGCAAGCTCATCGAGTGGTGGTAACCAGTGGTCACTTGGGACCGTGTTACTCAGCGTGGAGCGCGAGCTCATCAACTGGTGCTAACCAGTGGTCTCATGGGACCGTGTTACTCAGCGTGGATGGAGCGCGATCTCATCAACTGGTGGTAACCAGTAGTCACTTGGGACCGTGTTATACAGCGTGGAGCGCGAGCTCATCAACTGGTGGTAACCAGTTGTCACTTGAGTTTGTGTTACTC
Source organism: Gammarus roeselii (assembly GCA_016164225.1). NCBI lineage: Eukaryota > Metazoa > Arthropoda > Malacostraca > Amphipoda > Gammaridae > Gammarus > Gammarus roeselii. The sequence goes on along the minus strand of SDVV010005119.1, from coordinate 12,527 downwards.
AGCTTGGAGCGCGAGATCGTTAACTAGTGCTAACCAGTGGTCACTTTGGACCTTGTTACTCAGCTTGGAGCGCGAGAACATCAACTGGTGCTAGCCAGTGGTCTCTTGGGCCCTTGTTACGCAGTGTGGAGCGCAAGCTCATCAAGTGGTGCCAACCAGTAGCTACTTGGAACCCTGTTACTTAGCATGGAGCACGAGCTCATCAACTGATGCTAACCAGTGAACACTTGGGACCGTGTTACTCAGCGCGGAGCGCGTGCTCATCAAATGGTGCTGACCAGTGGCCACTTGGGACCGTGTAACTCAGCGTGGAGCGCGATCGCATCAACTGGTGTTAACCAGTGGCTACTTGGGACCGTGTTACTCAGCGTGGAGCGCGGGCGCATCAACTGGTGCTAACCAGTGGCCAATTGGGACCGTGTTACTCAGCGTGGAGCGCGAGCTCATCAACTAGTATTAATCAGTGGTCACTTGGGACCGTGTTACTCAGCGAGGAGCGCGAGCGCATCAACTGGTGCTAACCAGTGGCCACTTGGGACCGTGTTACTCAGCGTGGAGCGCGATCGCATCAACTGGTGTTAACCAGTGGCCACTTGGGGCCGTGTTACTCAGCGTGGAGCGCGAGCTCATCAACTGGTGGTAGCCAGTGGTCACTTGGGTTCGTGTTACTCAGCTTGGAGCGCGAGATCATCAACTGGTGCTAACCAGTGGTCCCTTGGCACCGTGTTACTCAGCGTGGAGCGCGAGCTCATCAACTGGTGCTAACCAGTGGTCATTTGGGACCGTTTCACTCAGAGTGGAGCTCAAGATCATTAACTAATGCTAACCAGCGGTCACTTGGGACCGTGTCACTCAGCTTGGAGCGCGAGATCATCAACTGGTGCTAACCAGTGGTTACTATGGACCGTGTTACCCAGCGTGGAGCGAGAGCGCATCAACTGGTGTTAACCACTGGTCACTTGGGACCGTGTTTGTTACTCAGCGTGGAGCGCGAGCTCATCAACTGGTTCTAACCAGTGGCCAATCGGGACCGTGTTACTCAGCATGGAGCGTGAGCGCTTTAACTGGTGCTAACCAGTGGCCAATTGGGACCGTGTTACGCAATGTGGAGCGCAAGCTCATCAACTGGTGTTAACTAGTGTTCACTTGGGACCGGGCTACTCAGCGTGGATTGCGAGCTCATCAACTGGTGCTAACCAGTGGTCAATCGGGACCGTGTTACTCAGCGTGGAGCACGAGCGCATCAACTGGTGTTAACCAGTGGCCACTTGCGACCGTGTTACTCAGCGTGGAGCGCAAGATCATCAACTGGTGGTAACCAGTGGTCACTTGGGACCGTGTTACTCAGCGTAGAGCTTGAGCTCATCAATTGGTGCTAACCAGTGAGCACTTGGGACCGGGTTACTTAGCGTGGAGCGCGAGCTCATCAACTGGTTCTAACCCGTGGGTACATGGGACCGTCTTTGTTAATCAGCGTCGGGCGCGATCGCATCAACTGGTATTAACCAGTGGCCACTTGAGGCCGTGTTACTCAGCGTGGAGCGCGAGCTCATCAACTGGTGGTAACCAGTGGTCACTTTGGTCCGTGTTACTCAGCTTGGAGCGCGAGATCATCAACTGGTGTTAACCAGTAGCCACTTGGGGCCGTGTTACACAACGTGGGGCGCGATCGCATCAATTGGTGTTAAACAGTGGCCACTTGGGGCCGTGTTACTCAGCGCGGAGCGCGAGCTCATCAACTGGTGGTAACCAGTGGTCACTTGGGTCCGTGCTACTCAGCTTGGAGCGCGAGATCATCAACTGGTGCTAACCAGTAGTCACTTGTGACCGTGTTACTCAGCGTGGAGCGCGATCTCATCAACTGGTGGTATCCAGTGGTCAATTGGGACCGTGTTTCTCAGCTTGGAGCGCGATCTCATCAACTGGTTCTACCCCTTTGGCACATGAGACCGTGTTTGTTGATCAGCGTGGTGCGCGAGCTCATCAGCTGGTGCTGACCAGTGACCATTAGGGACCGTGTAACTCAGCGTGGAGCGCGAACTCATCAACTGGTGCTAACCAGTGGTCACTTTGGACCATGTTACTCGGCTTGGAGCGCGAGCTCATCAACTGTTGGTAACCAGTGGTCACTTTGGACCGTGTTACTCAGCTTGGAGCGCGCGATCATCAACTGGTGTTAACCAGTGGTCACTTGGGGCCGTGTTATTCAGCGTGGGGCGTGATCGCATCAACTGGTGTTAACCAGAGGCCACTTGGGGTCGTTTCACTCAGAGTGGAGTTCGAGGTCATTAACTGGTGCTAACCAGTAGTCACTTGGGACCATGTTACTCAGCGTGGAGCGGTAGCTCATCGAATGATGCTAACCCGTGGTCATTTGGGACCGTGTTACTTAGCGTCGGGCGCGATCGCATCAACTGGTGTTAACCAGTGGCCACTTGGGACCGTGTTACTCAGCGTGGAGCGCGAGCTCATCTACTCCTGGTAACCAGTGGTCACTTTGGACAGTGTTACTCAGCTTGGAGAGCGAGATCATCAACTGGTTTAACCAGTGGCCACTTGGGGCTGTTTTACTCAGCGTGGGTCGCGATCGCATCAACTGGAGTTAACCGGTGGCCACTTGGGGCCGTGTTAATCAGTTGGAGCGCGGGCTCATCAACTGGTGGTAACCAGTGGTCACTTGGGTCCGTGTTACTCAGCGAGTAGCGCGAGCGAATAGACTGGTGCTGACCAGTGGTCACTTGGGACCGTGTTACTCAGCGTAGAGCGCGAGCTCATCAACTGGTGCTATCCAGTGGCCAATTGGGACCGTGTTACTCAGTGTGGAGCACAAGCTCATCAACTAGTGGTAACCAGTAGTCACTTGAGACCATGTTACTATGCTTCGAGCGCGAGCTCATCAACTGGTACTAACCAGTGTCACTTGGGACCGTGTTACTCAGCGTGGAGCGCGAGCTCATCAACTGGTGCAACCAGTGGTCACTTGGGACCGTGTTACTCAGCGTGGAGCGCGATCTCATCAACTGTTGCTAACCTCTGGTCACTTGGGACCAAGTTACTCAGCGTGGAGCGCAAGCTCATCGAGTGGTGGTAACCAGTAGTCACTTGGGACCGTGTTACACAGCGTGAAGCGCGAGCTCATCAACTGGTGGTAACCAGTTGTCACTTGGGTTTGTGTTACTCAGCTTGGAGCGCGAGATCGTCAACTAGTGCTAACCAGTGGTCACTTTGGACCGTGTTACTCAGCTTGGAGCGCGAGATAATCAACTGGTGCTAGCCAGTGGCCAATTGGGACCGTGTTACTCAGAGTGGTGCGGGAGCTCATCAACTGGTATTAACCAGTGGTCACTTGGGACCGCGTTACTCATCTTGGAGGGCGAGATCATTAACTGGTGCTAACCAGTGGTCACTTGGCACCGTGTTACTCAGCGTGGACCGCGAGTTCATCAACTGTTGGGAACCAGTGGTCACTTGGGACCGTGTTACTCAGCGTGGAGCATCAACTGGTACTAACCAGTGGTCACTTGGGACCATGTTACACAGCGTGGAGCGCGAGCTCATCAATTGGTTTTAACCAGTGATCACTTGGAACCGTGTTACTCATCGTGGGGTGCGATCGCATCATCTGGTGTTAACAATTGGTCACTTGGGGCCGTGTTACTCAGCGTGGAGCACAAGCTCATCAACTGGTGCTAACCAGTGGTCACTTGGGACCGTGTTACTCAGCGCAGAACGCGAGCGCATCAACTGGTGTTCAATCGTGGTCACTTGGGACCGTGTTATTCAGCGTGGAGCGTGAGCTCATCAACTGGTGCTAACAAGTAGTAACTTGGGACTGTGTTTCTTAGCGTGGACCGCGAGCTCATCAAATGGTGCTAACCCGTGGTTACTTTGGACCGTGTCACTCAGCGTCGAGCGCGAGCTCATCAACTGGTTTTACCCCGTTGGCACATGGGACCGTGTTTGTTAATCAGCGTGGTGCGCGAGCTCATCAGCTGGTGCTGACCAGTGACCATTAGGGACCGTGTAACTCAGCGTGGAGCGCGAGCTCATCAAGTGGGGCCAACCAGTAGCTTTTTGGGACCCTTTTACTTAGCGTGGAGTACGAGCTCATCAACTGGTGCTAACCAGTGGTCACATGGGACCGTGTTACTCAGCGTGGGGCGCGATCGCATCAACTGGTGTTAACCAGTGGCTATTTGGGATCGTGTTACTCAGCGTGGAGCGCGAGCTCATCAACTGGTGCTAACCAGTGGTCACTTTGGACCATGTTACTCGGCTTGGAGCGCGAGATCATCAACTGGTGTTAACCAGTGGCCACTTGGGGCCGTTTCACTCACAGTGGAGCTCGAGATAATTAACTGGTGTTAACCAGTGGCTACTTGGAACCTTGTTACTCAGCGTGGAGCGCGAGCTCATCAACTGGTGTTAGCCAGTGGCCCATTGGGACCATGTTACTCAGCGTGGAGCGCGAGCTCATCAAGTGGTGCCAACAAGTTGCTTCTTGGGACCCTGTTACATAGCGTGGAGCACGAGCTCATCACCTGGGGCTAACCAGTGACCACTTGGGACCGTGTTACTCAGCGTGGAGCGCGAGCTTATCAACTGGTTCTACCCCTTGGGCACATGGGACCGTGTTTGTTACTCAGCCTGGTGAGCGAGCTCATCAGCTGGTGCTGACCAGTGACCACTAGGGACCGTGTAACTCAGCGTGGAGCGTGAGGCTTGCAACTGGTGTTAACCAGTGGTCACTTTGGACCGTTTTACTCAGCTTGGAGGGCGAGATCATCAACTGGTGCTAACCATTGGTCACATGGGACCGCGTTACTCAGCGCGGAGCGCGAGCTCACCAACTGGTGCTAACCAGTGACTACTTTGGACCGTGTGCCTCAGCGTGTAGCGCGAGCTCATCAACTGGTTCTACCCCGCGGGCACATGGGACCGTGTTTGTTACTCAGCGTGGTGCGCGAGCTCATCAGCTGGTGCTGACCAGTGACCACTAGGGACCGTGTAACTCAGAGTGGAGCGCGAGGCTTCCAACTGGTGTTAACCAGTGGTCACTTGGGACCGTTTACTCAACGTGGAGCTCAAGCTCATCAACTGGTGCTAACCAGTGGTCACATGGGACCGTGCAACTCAGCGTGAAGCGCGATCGCATCAACTGGTGTTTACCAGTGGCTACTTGTGACCGTGTTACTCAGCGTGGAGCGCGAGCTCATCAACTGTTGGTAACCAGTGGTCAGTTTGGACCGTGTTACTCAGCTTGGAGCGCGAGATCATCAACTGGTGTTAACCAGTGGCCACTTGGGGCCGTGTTATTCAGCGTGGGGCGTGATCGCATCAACTGGTGTTAACCAGTGGCCACTTGGGGTCGTTTCACTCAGAGTGGAGTTCGAGGTCATTAACTGGTGCTAACCAGTAGTCACTTGGGACAGTGTTACACAGCGTGGAGCGCGAGATCATCAACTGGTGCTAACCAGGAGTCACTTGGGACCGTGTTATTCAGCGTGGAGCGGTAGCTCATCGACTGGTACTAACCCGTGGTCATTTGGGACCGTGTTACTCAGCGTCGGGCCGATCGCATCAACTGGTGTTAACCGGTGGCCACTTGGGGCCGTGTTAATCAGTGGGAGCGCGGGCTCATCAACTGGTGGTAACCAGTGGTCACTTGGGTCCGTGTTACTCAGCTTGAAGCGCGAGATCATCAACTGGTGCTAACCAGTGGTCACTTTGGACCGTGTAACTTAGCTAAGAGCGCGAGATCATCAACTGGTGCCATTCAGTGGTCACTTTGGACCGTTTACTCAGCGTGGAGCGCAAGCGCATCAACTGGAGTTAACCAGTGGTCACATGGGATCGTGTTACTCAGCGTAGAGTGCGAGCTCATCAACTGGTGCTAACCAGTGGCAAATTGGGACCGTGTTACTCAGCGTGGTGCGCGAGCTCATCAGCTGATGTTAACTAGTGGTCACTTGGGACCGGGTTACTCAGCGTGGAGCGCGAGCTTATCAACAGGTGTTAACCAGTGGCCACTTGCGACCGTGTTACTCAGCGTGGAGCGAGAGCTCATCAACTGGTTCCAACCCGTGGGCACATGGGACCATGTTTGTTACTCAGCGTTGTGCGCGAGCTCATCAGCTGGAGCTGACCAGTGACCACTGGGGACCGTGTAACTCAGCGTGGAGCGCGAAGCTTACAACTGGTGTTAACCATTGGTCACTTGGGACCGTGTTACTCAGCGTGGAGCTCAAGTTCATCAACTGGTGCTAACCAGTGGTCACATGGGACCTTGTTACTCAGCGTGGGGCGCGATCGCATCAACTGGTGTTAACCAGTGGCTACTTGGGACCGTGTTACTCAACTTGGAGCGTGAGCTTTTCAACTGGTGCTAACCAGTGGCCGCTTGGGACCGTGTTACGCAGTGTGGAGTGCAAGCTCATCAACTGGTGTTTACTAGTGTTCACTTGGGACCGGGTTACTCAGTGTGGAGAGCGAGCTTATCAACTGGTGTTAACCAGTGGCCACTTGGGACCGTGTTACTCAGCGTGGAGCTTGAGCTCATCAACTGGTGGTAACCAGTGGTCACTTGGGACAGTGTTACTAAGCGTGGAGCGCGAGCTCATCAACTGGTTCTACCCCGTGGGTACATGGGACCGTCTTTGTTACTCAGCGTGGTGCGCGAGCTCATCAGCTGGTGCTGAACAGTGATCACTGGGGACCGTGTAACTCAGCGTGGAGTGCGATGTTATCAACTGGTGTTAACCAGTGGTCACATGGGACCGTGTTACTCAGCGTGGGGCGCGATCGCATAAACTGGTGTTAACCACTGGCAATTGGGACCGTGTTACTCAGCGTGGAGCGCTATCTCATCAACTGGTATTAACCAGTGGTCACTTGGGACCGTGTTACTCAGCGAGGAGCGCGAGCGCATCAACTGGTGCTAACCAGTGGCCACTTGGAACCGTGTTACTCAGCGTGGGGCGCGATCGCATCAACTGGTGTTAACCAGTGGCTACTTGGGACCGTGTTACTCAGCGTGGAGCGCGAGCTCATCAACTGGTGGTAACCAGTGGTCACTTGGAACCGTGTTACTCAGCTTGGAGCGCGAGCTCATCAACTGGGGCTAACCAGTGGTCACTTGGGACCGTGTTACTCAGCGTCGGGCGCGATCGCATCAACTGGTATTAACCAGTGGCCACTTGAGGCCGTGTTACTCAGCGTGAAGCGCGAGCTCATCTACTGGTGGTAACCAGTGGTCACTTGGGACCGTGTTACTCAGCTTGGAGCGCGAGATCATCAACTGGTGTTAACCAGTAGCCACTCGGGGCCGTGTTACTCAGCTTGGAACGCGATATCATCAACTGGTGCTAACCAGTGCTCACTTTGGACCGTGGTACTTAGCTACGAGCGCGAGATCATCAACTGGTGCTAACCAGTGGTCACTTTGGACCGTGTTACTCAGCGTGGAGCGCGATCGCATGAACTGGAGTGAACCAGTGATCACTTGGGACCGTGTTACTCAGCGTAGAGCGCGAGCTCATTTACTGGTGCTATCCAGTGGCTAATTGGGACCGTGTTACTCAGCGTGGAGCGCGAGCTCATCAACTGGTATTAATCAGTTTTCACATGGGACCGTGTTACTCAGCGAGGAGCGCGAGCGCATCAACTGGTGCTAACTATTGCCACTTGGGACCGTGTTACTCAGCGTGGAGCGCAAGCTCATCAACTGGTGCTAACCAGTGGTCACTTGGGACCGTGTTCCTCAGCGTGGAGCGCGATCTCTTCAACTGTTGGTAACCAGTGGTCACTTGGGAACGTGTTACTCAGCGTGGAGCGCGAGCTCATCAACTGGTACTAACCAGTGGTCACTTGGGACCGTGTTACTCAGCGAGGAGCGCGAGCCTGACAAATGGTGCTAACCAGTGGTAACTTGGGACCGTGTTACTCAACTTTGATTGCGAGCGCATCAACTGGTGTTAACCAGTGATCACTTGAAAAGTGTCACTCAGCTTGGAGCGCGAGCTCATCAACTGTTGCCAACCTCTGGTCATTTGGGACCGTGTTACACAGCGTGGAGCGCGAGCTCATCAATTGGTTCTAACCAGTGATCACTTGGAACCGTGTTACTCAGCGTGGGGCGCGATCGCATCATCTGGTGTTAACAATTGGTCACTTGCGGCCGTGTTACTCAGCGTGGAGCGCAATCATATCAACTGGTGGTAACCAGTGGTCACCGGGGACCTTGTTTCTCAGCGCGGAACGCGAGCGCATCAACTGGTGTTCAATCGTGGTCACTTGGGACCGTGTTATTCAGCGTGGAGCGTGAGCTCATCAACTGGTGCTAACAAGTAGTCACTTGGGAATGTGTTACTTAGCGTGGAGCACGAGCTCATCGAATGGTGCTAACCAGTGACCACTTGGGACCGTGTTACTCAGCGTGGAGCGGAAGCTCATCGATTGGTGCTAACCCGTGGTCACTTGGGACCGTGTCACTCAGCATCGAGCGCGAGCTTATCAACTGGTTTTATCCCCGTTGGCACATGGAACCGTGTTTGTTACTCAGCGTGGTGCGCGAGCTCATCAGCTGATGCTGACCAGTGACCGTTAGGGACCGCGTAACTCAGCGTGGAGCGCGAGCTCATCAAGTGGTGCCAACCAGTAGCTTCTTGGGACCCTGTTACTTAGCGTGGAGTACGAGCTCATCAACTGGTGCTAACCAGTGGTCACATGGGACCGTGTTACTCAGCGTGGGGCGCGATCGCATCAACTGGTGTTAATCAGTGGCTATTTGGGACCGTGTTACTCAGCGTGGAGCGCAAGATCATCAACTGGTGTTAACCAGTGGCCACTTGGGGCCGTGTTACTCAGCGTGGGGCGCGATGGCATCAACTGGTGTAAACCAGTGGCCACTTGGGGCCGTTTTACTCAGAGTGGAGCTCGAGATCTTTAACTGGTGCTAGCCAGTGGTCACTTGGGACCGTGTTATTCAGCGTGGAGCGCGAGCTCATCAACTGGTGCTAGTCAGTAGTCACTTGGGACCGTGCTACTCAGCGTGAAGCGGAAGCTCATCGACTGGTGCTCACCCGTGGTCACTTGGGACCGTGTTACTCAGCGTCAGGCGCGAGCGCATCAACTGGTGTTAACCAGTGGCCACTTGGGACCGTGTTACTCAGCGTGGAGCGCGAGCTCATCTACTGGTGGTAACCAGTGGTCACTTTGGACCGTGTTACTCAGCTTGGAGTGCGAGATCATCAACTGGTGTTAACCAGTGGCCACTTGGGGCTGTGTTACTAAGCTTGGGGCGCGATCGCATCAACTGGTGTTAACCAGTGGCCACTTGGGGCCGTGTAACTCAGCGTGGAGCGCAAGCTCATCAACTGGTGCTAACTAGTGGTCACTTGGGACCGTGTTACTCAGCGTGGAGCGCGAGCGCATCAACTGGTGTTAACCAGTATTCACTTGGGGCGTGTTACACAGCGTGGAGCGCGAGCTCATCAACTGTTGCTAACCTTTGGTCACTTAGGACCGTGTTAAACAGCGTGGAGCGCGAGCTCATCATCTGGTGCTAACCAGTGGTCACTTGGAACCGTGTTACTCAGCATGGGGCGCGATCGCATCATCTGGTGTTAACAATTGGTCACTTGGGACCGTGTTATCCAGCGTGGAGCGCAAGCTCATCAATTGGTGGTAACCAGTGGTCACTTGGTACCGTGTTTCTCAGCGTGGAGTGCGATCTCATCAACTTGTGGTAACCAGTGGTCACTTGGGACCGTGTTCCTCAGCGTGGAGCGCGAGCTCATCAACTGGTTGCTAACCAGTGGTCACTTGGGACCGTGTTACTCAGCGCAGAGCGCGAGTGCATCAACCTGTGTTAAATAGTGGTCACTTGGGACCGTGTTACTTAGCGTGGAGCGTGAGCTCATCAACTGGTGCTAACCAGTGACCAATTGGGACCGTGTTACTCAGCGTGGAGCGGAAGCTCATCGAATGGTGCTAACCCGTGGTCACTTGGGACCGTGTTACTCAGCGTCGGGCGCGATCGCATCAACTGGTGTTAACCACTGGCCACTTGGGACCGTGTTTCTCAGCGTGGATCGCGAGCTCATCAATTGGTGCTAAGCAGTGGTCACATGTGACCGTGTTACTCAGCGCGGAGCGCGAGCTCATCAACTGGTGCTAACCAGTGACTACTTGGGACCGTGTGACTCGGCGTGGAGCGCGAGCTCATCAAGTGGTGCCAATCAGAAGCTTCTTGGGACCCTGTTACGTAGCGTGGAGCGGAAGCTCATCAACTGGTGGTAACCAGTGGTCACTTGGGACCTTGTTACTCAGCGTGGAGCGTGAGCTTATCAACTGGTGCTAACCTGTGGTAACGTGGAACCGTGTTACTCAGCGTGAAGCGCGAGCTCATCAACTGGTATTAACCAGTGGTCACTAGGGACCGTGTTACTCAGCGAGGAGCGCGAGCGCATTAACTGGTGCTAACCGGTGGCCAATTGGGACCGTGTTACTCAGCGTGGAGCGCGAGCTCATCAACTGATGTTAACTAGTGGTCACTTGGGACCGGGTTACTCAGCGTGGAGCGCGACCTCATCAACTGATGTTAACCAGTGGCCACTTGGGATAGTGTTACTCAGCGTGGAGCGTGAGCTCATCAACTGGTGCTAACAAGTAGTCACTTGGGACTGTGTTACTTAGCGTGGAGCGCGAGCTCATCAAATTGTGGTAACCAGTTATCACTTTGGACCGTGTTACTCAATGTGGAGCGTGAGCTCATCAACTTGTGCTAACAAGTAGTCACTTGGGACCGTGTTACTTAGCGTGGAGCGTGAGCTCATCGACTGGTGCTAACCTGTGGTAACGTGGAACCGTGTTACTCAGCGTGAAGCGCGAGCTCATCAACTGGTATTAACCAGTGGTCACTAGGGACCCTGTTACTCAGCGAGGAGCGCGAGCGCATTAACTGGTGCTAACCGGTGGCCAATTGGGACCGTGTTACTCAGCGTGGAGCGCGAGCTCATCAACTGATGTTAACTAGTGGTCACTTGGGACCGGGTTACTCAGCGTGGAGCGCGACCTCATCAACTGATGTTAACCAGTGGCCAACTTGGGATAGTGTTACTCAGCGTGGAGCGCAAGCTCATCAACTGGTGGTAACCAGTGGTCACTTGGAACCGTGTTACTCAGCGTGGAGCGCGATCTCATCAACTGGTGGTGACCAGTGCTCAATTGGGACCGTGTTACTCAGCGTGGAGCGTGAGCTCATCAACTTGTGCTAACAAGTAGTCACTTGGGACCGTGTTACTTAGCGTGTAGCGTGAGCTCATCGACTGGGTCTAATCAGTGGTCACTTGGAACCGTGTTACTCAGCGTGGGGCGCGATCGCATCATATGTTGTTAACAATGGTCACTTGGGACCGTGTTTCTCAGCGTGGAGCGCAAGTTCATGAATTGGTGGTAACCAGTGGTCACTTGGAACCGTGTTTCTCATCGTGGAGCGCGAGCTCATCAATTTGTGGTAACCAGTTATCACTTGGGACCGTGTTCCTCAGCGTGGAGAGCGAGCTCATCAACTGGTGCTAACCAGTGGTCTTTTGGGACCGTGTTACTCAGCGCAGAGCGCGAGCGCATCAACTGGTGCTAAATAGTGGTCACTTGGGACCGTGTTATTCAGCGTGGAGCGTGAGCTCATAAACTGGTGCGAACAAGTAGTCACTTGGGACCGTGTTACTTAGCGTGGAGCGTAAGCTCATCAACTTGTGCTAACCAGTGACCACTTGGGACCGTGTTACTCAGCGTGGAGCAGAAGCTCATCGACTGATGCTAACCCGTGGTCACTTGGGACCGTGTTACTCAGCGTCGGGCGCGATCGCATCAACTGGTGTTAACCAGTGACCACTTGGGGCCGTTCTACTCAGAGTGGAGCTCGAGATCATTAAATGGTGCCAACTAGTGGCCACATGAGTCCATGTTACTCAGCGTGGAGTGCGAGCTCATCAACTGATGTTAACTAGTGGTCACTTGGGACCGGGTTACTCAGCGTGGAGCGCGACCTCATCAACTGATGTTAACCAGTGGCCACTTGGGATAGTGTTACTCAGCGTGGCCGCAAGCTCATCAACTGGTGGTAACCAGTGGTCACTTGGAACCGTGTTACTCAGCGTGGAGCGCGATCTCATCAACTGGTGGTAACCAGTGGTCACTTGGGACCGTGTTACTCAGCGTGGAGCGTGAGCTCATCAACTTGTGCTAACAAGTAGTCACTTGGGACCGTGTTACTTAGCGTGTAGCGTGAGCTCATCGACTGGGTCTAACCAGTGGTCACTTGGAACCGTGTTACTCAGCGTGGGGCGTGATCGCATCAAATGGTGTTAACAATGGTCACTTGGGACCGTGTTTCTCAGCGTGGAGCGCAAGTTCATCAATTGGTGGTAACCAGTGGTCACTTGGAACCGTGTTACTCAGCGTTGAGCGCGAGCTCATCAACTGGTGCTAACCAGTGGTCACTTGGGACCGTGTTAGTCAGCGTG
>SDVV010005118.1:0-19487 GCA_016164225.1 Gammarus roeselii | reverse complement strand
TATACTCCTTGCGTGTTGTATGATGCGACAAACAAGGAGCGAGCGAGGGGTTGGGGCTCTCGTCCTTAGTAATTTCTTCCCTGTAGAACGGCAAGAAGAGAGGTTTCGGCCAATCCCTATTTGTAGAGGGCGTTGAATGTGCTTGGTTGACGCAAAGGGGAATGCGATTAGTGTGATGTTTGTGAGAAGGAAGGAAAGTTGGTTCAAATCCGGATGTTTTAAACAATTTACCTCTACCAAAGTAATGTACTTGTTTGCGTGGGCACCTCTTACCTCTTTCCTTTTTATTAGGTACTATATTTCCTTCCATTTATTGAATTTTCAAAAATTCCAGATCTATTAGTTTTTTTAGCTCGCCTGATGAGGAACGCAGGTAGTGTTCGCAACATAGCAGTTTTAGTAGCTAGTGAGTTAAAATGTTGTTAATATAGAGTTAAAAAGTTAAATTGCCCATTACAATTTCCCCACTTTTCTTAGCTCTGAAGTGAGCTTTATTCTCCTTCATGTGAGAAGAAAGTTGGATGAGTTGGTACTGTGTGAGGTGACGTTGAAAGCTATGGGTGATTATGAGTTTGTCCTGGCAAGTGATTGAAAGCCAGAAGTGGATTAGGATTTGGGTAGATAAGGTGTAGCGTTGTTATCGAGTGGTCGGTAAGGTCAATAGCGTTACGGAGTGGAAGGAAGAATTCTCTATGAATATGTGGGAAATGGTTACGTTAGGCTTAGAAAGTTGGGCGTTTGTGAGTGATTGCGGGCCAGAAAGCGTGATGAATGAGGAGGAAACGAAATATTGTTAGATCAGTCCGAGTGAGTGTTATGAGAGATTTGGAAGATATTGCAAGGTGGGGGGGTGATGAGAGGCCTCAATTCAAGAGTTGGAGCCAATTGGTGATGAATGTGATCAGTAGGTGTGACGTAGCAGGTAACTATGACAGTGGAGAGGAACCTGATATGATGGTGCATGAAGCGAAGGCTGGAGATAGAAAACAGTTGGAAAATAAAAATAAAAGATAAGCCGTCAGCGCCGCGAAAAAAAAACTTGATGGATTTGGTGTTGATCCAGAAGAGAGTAATCGAGTGATATGTAGAAATAATGGTAGTGAAGGATGCGGGTAGAGGAAGGTTCGATCATTTACTGGCGAAAAGAATAGTGTGAGTGGAGCAGCAGTAGAGGTTGAACAGAAGTTTTGTAAGAGAAGATAGGTAGTGAATGTGTGAGAATTGAGTTTGGCAAATATTGCTCGGGAGCTCCAGCAGACGTCGGATTAGGAAGATTCCATTGTTTGAAAGCATAGGCGGGGAAATGGTGGAAAATAACGGGAGACATTCAAAGATACTTAGTTGAGATGTGTGATAAATGTTTAAATGTTTGTGGTGCTCGCCGGGTGAGCGGGTGAATGAGTTGATAGTGGTGAAACGATGAGGTTAAAACGGCGGTGACGCGGATGTCAAGATCCTTGAAGATGGGTGGCGGGCTAGGTATGTGATGGTCTCTGACAACAATGGAGAGAAGAGATTTGAAGATGGTGAGGAAGGGGACGGCTAAGAAAGAAGATGTGGTGCCAGATGTAAACGGCCGGATGTTGATACAGAGGTGGGATGTACCGGAAAGGTGGGTTGAGTATTTTGAGCAGTAGCTCAACGTTGAAGACACTGTTTTTGTGGGTAGTCATATACGGATGCACATTTAAGGGTAAAAAAAATATGCGAGCGTTATCAAGAAAGATGTGTAAGAGGCCGTGATGGGAGCATGAAAAGTCTCTGGATTGGACGGCGTTGGGCATGGTGCATAGGAGAGTTGTATTATGGTAATTAAATGGTTGTTGAAGCTCCTTCAGCAGTGTATGTGCCCAGTCTGATGCCGATGAAGTGGCGGAGTGCTTGCGATATTCCGCTGAATTGAGGCAAAATAAATAAAAATGAACGAAGCAACTAAGCAGGAATTTGTTTGTTGTGTTTGGTGAGTGAGTTGTTCGTAGGAGCTAATAAAAAGGATAGAGGATAGTGTGATTGGTCCGCAAACTTGCTTATGTGCGAGAGTACACTTTACCTAACACGGATCTTTGAGGCACGCCGCTTGTAACTTTACCCCAGTTGGCGGAAGCTTCGTTATGTAGGACTCACAGCTGTCAATCCGTGAGCCGCATTTTATCCAGTTATATTGCACTTCTGGAATGCCGATGCTGTGTCATTTGTAAAAGAGACAATAATTACGGCCTTCTAGAAGTCACGGTAAATGATGTCGATCGGAGATTTCGCGTCGTGAATTTCAATTATATTCTTGCAAAAAAGCCGCAGGTTCGTAAGCCATAAAAGATTGTGTTTAAAGCCATGCTGAGAGTCACCTATCAACGGAATTAATTTTATGCTTTTTGTTATTTGTCCTTAATCATACTTTCCGTCGGATTGCCAATGACTGAGGTGAGACTAATTGAACGGTAATTGCCTGGACAATTTTTTGTTCAATTTATTTTTAAATTGGGGTAACTTTGGCCTCTTTCCATTGAGCAGAATAGGTGCCACTCGCGAGTGATTGGGTCAAGATGTTGATCAATGTTCGGCAATTTTGTTCATAGTTTTTCAGTATACTGAGATGAACTAGGTCCGGACCTGGATAATTTGAGACTTCAAATTTATCTATTTATTTGAAAGCTATGACAGGGGAAAAGTTAACTTTGCTGAGGGCATCAATTCGTGTTTGCTTTTTGGTATCTCGAATGTTGGGAACATCCGCAAAATCTAACGTGAAAACCGAACAGAAGTATTGGTCAAGTAGGACACTAACTTTAATGTCATCCGTTTCCAGCTCGGTTTTTGTACTCAGAGCTTTTGTGGATCTTACAGAGATTAAGAGCGGGAACGACTGGGAGGACTTGCGTAGGGAATGTCGTTTGTATAGAGCCGGCGGGAATTGGTTATTAGAGGCCTAGAGTTTCTATGACTGCATCAGAGGATGCATCAGACTAGGGAGCGAGGTGTTGACTGGCTTCCCAGTATAAGTGGTATTGAAACAATGATGGGTTATTAATCCCTGACTGCTCAAGTCTCTGCATGATTGCAGTGGTCAGGAAGGTGAACGCAGTGTATTGGGTCGAGTTGTGGAGCTTTAGGAGCAAATGGGCGGATGATACGGCTTTAATTGCAAATTGGAAGAGATGCGATGTAGGCTGATATTGGAGTGGGCGATAGTCAAAGCAAATACATATTTCATTGTTCTCATAAATGGAGTTAGTGAAGGAAGTCAGTGTTTTACGGCTGCATTCTTAGGTCGAGAACACGGGCAAGCAGGCACAATAAGGAGAAGAATTATGAATCAAAGGTGTAAAATGTTGGATACAATAAAGAGAATAATGAGCTGTAGAACCATGGGTATGGAAATAAAGGGAGGGTTGTATGCGAAAATAGGTTTCCCGACTGCTTTCCACTGCAAAAATATAAGTCGAATTAATGGGAAACTAAAAGATGATAAGTCTGTTTAAATCCACGGGCCTTTTTGAAATGATTTATAGGAACGGAACTTAAGAAATACAAAAAGAACTCATCAATGTGGAAGAATGTTCCATTATTTGAACGACCAAAATAAAATTGTCCACGTTTATTGTATACGATAATCGATTTCACAAACGTTAAATGACGATGTTAAATAGTTTTCATGTCATTTTCTGAAGCACTGTGTGACTAAAAAAGTCAACAAGAAGCCGGGATCAAGCCGGCGACATATTACATACTTAAGGAACACTTTGTCCATGTGTTACTGGGTGATATTGAGACTTGGTAGTGATCGTCAATACCGCACGGATTGCCCGCATACAAATGATATTTCAAAGATAAAATGCATTAAAAAATTACCACAAAATGTTAATACTGTGCAATAATATGACACTCCATTTGATTTTGTGTCTCTCCAGGTAACCGGATAAATTAAGAAGTATGCTTTGAATTATAAGGATTCTCTACAATATATTCCGTTTTGCTCAAATGATATTATTTGTGTGGCAAATATCGAGTAAATTGGGATTTTAGCGATGCAAATACATTAACTTGATAAAGAAAAATCCAGCATTTATTTTGCGAATCGACTGCAAAACATCCGGTAAAAATACACATACTGTAAATTACTGGTGAAAATTTATGAAACTTTAAAAAAATAAAGAGTGACTGTTCCCCCCCCCTCCCCGTTTATTCGACAGTTTTTCTTGCAATCTAGGTAGCTGAAAAATAAGGGGGGAGATTTTACAAAAGAAGAAGATTGAACGAAATGAAGTGTTTGTGAGGGATGACTTGAGAGACACACGGATAGCATGAACAATGACGGTGTCCGAAGTGGATCAGGATGATGAGGAAGTCAGAGGATTCACGTGTTCTGAAGGGGGTTCGGGCACATACATGGTGTGAACGGATGTTGGAATATTGACGAAAAATGAAAGAAAGCTGAGGTGTTAGGGGTAGCCTTCTAGGAAGTCTGTTTTTTTTGGTCGGGGTGGAGGAGCAAAAACTCGTGCAATGTATAAGCATGAAGGGAAAATGATACTCTTTCGTTCCTGACCGTCTCGTTGAGAAACTGGACGGACGTGGGCGGAGTAGATCCCGTCAACTATGACGCAGCAAGTGTAAGGCACTAACAGCTGTCGGTCCCTGCTGCTGACACCGATCTCTGGCCACACTATTTCCCTGAATTGTGTGCTGCGGGTGCCAGGACGGAGCCTCTAGTGATTGAGGGTTTAGTTTCTGTAAGTGTGGGTGCTTGAGAGAAGTGTGAGGGGAACTCTAAGCAAAAGAAGCACTTGAGGCGTCATATCCTCATATTCCAACTAAGTTCATTAGCCACCCAAGCCAAATGATCATCATACATCAACAGCGTCCCGTAAACATCATTGGACTGTGTTCCGCGTACACCAACAGCGCCCCATAAACATGAGAAGCCTGTGCTCTTCGTACACCAACAGCGCCCCACAAACACCAAAGATCCGTGAGTCGAATTCACCAGGAGCACTCAATAACAACAGACTCATATGCAAATATTCATCTGCTCCAAACTCAGTAACAGATCCTCGCACATCTCCTACAGCAGTGCGATGACGGAGTGTATGAGGAAGCTTAGCAGCAAATAGCATTTCTTTACGCATGTCCGATTTTTTTCCCTGTAGGCGTATTCATGCATCAGTTTGAAATCCCGTATATCGTGTTCAGAATACTGATGCATGGACGACTGCCCAACCGTTCATTGATCACACTCTTCCTATTCCTTTTTTCGAAGAAGTCATCGCAGAATGACTTTGCTCGTAAATTTCGACCAAAAGATTGCAGGGAGCAATGCTAGCTTTTTTGCGTTGTTTGACTAAAGCAAGGCACGTATAGAATAATGATTTGTTGTTAGACCATACTTGTTAAGATTAATACACAGTTGCCTCTCTTGGACATTAAAATACGACCAAATTGAAATCTCCCGCACCTACTTTATGGAACAACTCAATGGATGTGACAGGGAAGTCGGCCTCCACTTGAGCAGCGATGTTGACTTGCTCGTCTTACTTCAAGATGCCCGGAGTGAAGTACTTGCCTAAAGACGCCACCGCCATGCTAGGGTCTGAGGGAGGAGAGGAGTCGACAGTAACTTTTATAGGAGATGTAAATGATAGTAGCGACTAGTGGGACTTGGGAAACCTGGCGTCATGGGAAATGTTAGTCAACTGAGAGTCAGATATATGTGAAAGTGGAACATGTACAGGGAAGAGCACAGAAAAAAAATCGCTTTATATGAAATAGGGAGTAGCAGTGCTAGTGGTCAGAATGTAATATTTGGTTATGCTATATATGCGCAGACATGCTGAGTTGAGGTAAGTCAGTTCATCAACATAGTTGCTAATGGTATATAAATAAAAAAGGGAAATGTGCTCGAGAGTTGACGATCTGTGCTGGGATGGGTAGGGAGTTGTGTATACACTTTAGATAAGGCACCGAGAGCGAGCCTTCGTATTGGAAGGTAGGAGGGCGCTCTTTCTGGGCCATCACATGAATATTTTGGTCGACCACGCTTAATAGATTGCTACTCACAGTATGCTGAACAATTATATTGCCACAAAGTAGAAATATTTAAAAAAATAAGAAAGATTTATAATGAGGTACAGCGCCATGAGTGGTCATCCGAATCTTGTGTTTGGTGTGATCGTTGAATCGAACTCATCCGTGGATAGCCTGCGCTTACTACCGCATCGTTCTCATTAAGGCCGTGTGCTCATTGAGACCCTGAGCCTAATGACGTGCCTGTCTATCAAAGACGGGTGATCACTTATGGAGTATGCCCGTGAACTATATTACGCCCGTTGAAGGTATGTGCACACTGTAGACTGGCCTGGTCATTTTGCCGTGACTGCACTCTCGGGCTTTACACGAAGATGAGATCCCTGAATGATCAGTTCCTTAGGGAATGCATTTATCACAATAGTATTTTACATATTCATAAATGGACCATCTACTTAGTGGCGCCTTGCTGCACTTGAACGACGTGCTAGATGGTGACGGAGTTATATTACCTCACCTTGGAGGCCTTCAGCCCACTGGAGCCCCGCTGCCCCAACCCGGTACGAGTTAAGGCCTCAGGGGTGGCGGGAATATATCGTCCTGTCCGTGAGGCCCAATTGATCGAATAGTGTGATGGTGTTTTGCTCAGGGATGAACGGGGAGGAGGGGAGGCGGGATGATGCCCATATGACTTAAATATATTTTGTTACTCGTTGTAATACGACTCCACACAGGCACGGTACAGAGTGAATTTAGGAATACTGACAGACAGAGGACTTGCTGACTGGGGTGTAAATAAGGAACATGTGGACGACGCTCCACGGAGACGAACATCACTCCTCGAGCACTGATATAAGTGTGATGTAAATTTGAATTGTATATTTTGCAAATTGCTGTGATGCGTACAACAGTAGTGTAGGTACTTCATTGAGGAATTGAGCTACCTCATGAATCTATACGTACAATGTTTTGCCACTGTGTGAGCAAAAAAAAAATTCAGTTTATTTTGAGTTGATTACAAATCAGTTTTCTTGTCCGGTCATGTCTCGTTTCATATTATTTGCTACTCTCCTCACTATGCTGATAAATAATAGATATGAGAAAGATCTTTAAGCTTGATCATCTTTGCAAAATATCTCCTTGAACAGCAAGGCTCAAATTAAATCTGAATAATTTCGATCCGGGCTATTTTGCCTCTCTGTAGAACATCATATCGAAATGCTAACCTTTGTTTCTATGTCCTAGGGATTTTTGATAACGGGAGATTGCTAACCCCGACTCTCTATCATTTTTCCAAACATGACGATAACAATTTCCGTTATCTTCAGTTTCGGCAAAGCCAAACTGGACTTACGGCAACCAAACGCAACAAATCAGCATTGATCGTAGAGTGACCCAAGCTATTTTCCCCACCAAATGCAACCTGCCACGAACGATAATCTCGTCCGTAATTGTTGATAATTCACAAAAAAATGGTATACCTACTCTAAACCTTTAAAAGGAAGATGACCGAGAATAGTAGTATTCCCTTCTTTGATATGGTTTTTGGAATGATATTATGATGGTGTTTCCTGCTCTTACACCGCACACGAGGTAGAGGTTGTGTCCCAGCCCAACGCTGGGGTTATTGACCCTGTGCACTCATTAAATAACAATTTTCCCAGCATTAAACAGCGTGAATGTCCAATAATATAAACAAGTAGACGGTCACGTCAGTTACTTTCTAACTAAATGTATCGAAGGAAGCACGCGAGACCGCCACTTGTTTCGCCATTATCATGTTTACCTAAGAAATGGTTGGAAGATCATGTGGACCGTCGGTCTGTCATACCCTGTTAAATATGGTATATTCATCTCCACTGTCCCAACTGGCACAATGTATCTGTCCCAAGCTTGTATATTAAACTCTGTCATTTTCAAGCAGTCGTAAATCTTACCATCCTTCTGCCCGTAGGAAGAAGGAAAATAAAGCTGTTGTCCCTTTCCTAGTGGCGCATCAAAATCCCACCAAAAAAACGTCACTAGATGCTAACACGTATTCGAAATAAACATTTTCCCAAGTGCATGCGGTCTTCTTCTAGCTGCCTCCCAGCGCTCTCGCTCCCAGCAACTCCTTAAACTCAATCACAACGGTCTACTGATCGATCGATTCCCCGTCCTCCATACTGGGCCTTCTGCGTTCCACGGCAACCTTCCGACTTCTATTATTACTATTATTAAATTATTTATTTCCATCGTTTGTCAACGCGTTTTCGATTGTTCAATCTCCCACATAAACCTTCATTACTATAAACAGTATTTGAATCAACGTGAACGAAAGTTCAATTCAATTTGAATCCGTCGCAGTTCATCTTTAGGAGGCCGTCGGTTCTCATTTCATGCAACAAATTATAAATTACAACATTATAATCAATGAACAACAAATGACGTATTTATAAAGGTAAGAATCAGGAATGCTGGAGTTGAGAAATCAATAATACATGTGGTTGGAATATCACGAACACATGGGGTTGGGAATTTACGAATACATAGGGTTGGGACAATAACGAATACACAGGCTTCCGAAAATCAAGAATTCATGGGGTAATAAATTCCTGTAAACATGGGATTACGAAACTATCATATTGCGCTAACATATTGTAATGATGGGCCCAAAACACTGTATGAAGAGTGAAAAGGTTAATGGACGACATAAATTAAACATAAAATATATGAATAATACTGAATATCCACACTTCATGACCATTAGGAAATGATTAATGGATTGAGAACGTACCCACAAAAGATTATTGTCCACTAGAAATGTCTTCCTTCCCTCACCGGCCTCTCTCATTGTCACTCGCTTCGGTGTAGCTAGCACAGGTTTTAGTTTTTATTTGTTATCCAAGCCGTCACCATCGTGTTGGTTAACATCCAATATCGAAATTGCCGCTACTGGGCTATTGCACCGGTCTCTGCCGTGCTAGGATTTTCGCCTCTGCTTCCCGTTACTTGTACGCACATCTGCGGTTGGCATCCACCTTTTCGAATTTTCTCTAGCCAGCCGCACCGACAGTGGAGAGCTCAAGTAACCTCTAGACGCAGTCGTAGACTACCCAAACGCAGCACAAACTATTAAAGCTTCACCTATCTTGGGAACATAGGGGCGACGGACTATTATAACCAACCCTAACTTTGGGAGGCATTCTTTATCGTTACCTGCCAACAACGTCTCTGTGTAAAACCACTTGGATGGGAACATTGCACCGTCACAGGTAACCCCGCTGTATATTTAGCAAACAAGAAAAATGTAATGAACTATTTTGTTTGTTTTCATTTGTCAAACAATATATGCAATAGGTTTTTGAGAACGAAATACCGAAACATATCATGCAAAAAAATCGTTCCTAATCAACTGTTACATGAATTTTGAATTTATAAATGTTTTGAACACTTGTCATGTTTAGATTGATCACAACTTCAATTTAACTACACAAACAAAAATCATAAAATAAACTTTAAATGACCAAGAGGGAATCGAAGTGAAAATTATTCAGAAATCAGGAAAATGAAAGCTAAATTAAGCTTCCCCATGGAATTGGCCGATGTAAACGGAAAATCTCATAAAATTTAAGTGCAATGAATTCCCAAACAGCGTTTGCTGATGCCCATTTTATTCTGCAAATGAGATGCTATTGGATCCAGCCTGCAGATGCTGGGAATTTTGATTCAGTTCACGTCAATAATGAAAGTGTTAGTTCACCTTCAATCAAAGTAAGTCAAGGCACATGCTTCAGCATCCCTATGTGACCTCATGTAACTCATATTAGTAATCGACAGCAACCAACGAAACAAGCGAAAGCGTATCCTTCTCTACCATACATTTCAATTGGCGCTCATCTTACCGTCGGCATGAAATTGAATCCTATTTTTCTACTCTTCACTTGCTTGCAGGTACGACAGCCCAATTACATTGGATGATGGGGCAATAAAATTGATTTAGAAACTGTTGTCCATGCTGCAGAGCGCTTTGACGTCATCCGTTTTCATACGGATGTTAGGTTCTGAGTATCAATACGAATGAGAGTAGTTTTCTTTTGATTTCAGAATTATTGTCCCGGTGTAATTGAAAAATCCTAAGATATAAATAAGAAATCAAAAGAAAACTCACCTGCTTCGATCTATCCAGTGAGCGTCTAAATGGAGAATTGGCTACGAAACAATATTGTGAACTGTAGCGTAAACCCTGACCCCGGTGCAATTGTGTACCAAGACGTAGCGGCTTTACGCCTAAAGAACCTAACCCTACTTAGATGCGCGCATGTGAATCCCGCTGACAAACGTAGGGGGTTTGACTATTCCTATCCCGCACGGGAAAATGTATGGGCAATTCTAACGCACTTAATTCTAACACTGACGTTAGAATGAGCCCGTTCATCTAATCTAATCTAACTTACTCCAACCGGCGGGGCAAGCATTCCGTGTTTGCTTCAGTTGGTTAGAGCGTTTTCTGGAGCGACTCGAGAGCGCCATCTTTATCCCTTATATCATGACTACCGTATGGTGCAAAAACTGTACCAACATCAGCACCATCGCATAATACCATTACTCTAACTACACACCAATTGGTGATAAAATTAGATATAGAGATGTTAATAAACACTCATCAACTATTTTCATTTATGTGAAAAATGCACTGCCCTAAAACAATGCAGGCGGTCAAGCACGTTGTTCACTCAACACCGTGACAGGAGCTCTAAGTCGCACAAGCTTTAACTCGGTATGCACTGTTGGGGAAAATTTCCAACCGGTTCTGAGACCTGCCAAGATGTAAGCTTTTTTAGGAACCAAATTTGCATCCAAGCAGTCTTGCGCGCTTCTAATCAAGGGTCGGCTAATGGGCTGCACATGCCAGCTGAAGGTTGAATGGAAATCGTAATTCAAACATGCTACATGGATGATCACAAATATTCTGGTCAAAGTTCCTAAACTGTCCTCGATACGAACGTGTCCACCCTTGTTCCACCCATGCATGCACACTTCTTTTATCTGGGTAGTCTGGGTTGTGCCGGTATAGTCGATAGCAGCTTCACGCGGGATAAGCAATAACGCCGGCAGCATGCAGCTAAATATTGCGCAATGCCCTCGGCCAATATAACCGAGTTTGTTGCTTGATTATTGTCGACTCGTGCTAGGGGGTCGGGAGAACGGGGGTGGGGCCTTGATGCAGGCTGGAGAAGGGAGGAAAAGAATTAGGGGAGAGAAGAGAGGGAGGTGAGAAGAAAGGAAGCGGTGATGAAAGGGCTAGCAAATGGTTTACGGATATTTGCTCATTATTTTAATCGATGATGTTTTACGGCAGTATAGCAAATGATAAGTGATTCTACTGTGCCTGTGATCATGGGTGATATACATTTACAGATATTGTCCATTTAATAAATATGTCGGTTTTCAGAACAAGTGGCATGCCAACACAACATGTGTGCTTCCAAAGTTGGACTCTGTATTCAAAAGGACCAACGAAACTTGATTTCTTTTTCGATGCCATGTTGGCTTGTAGCAGCATTAGGTTGCAGTGGCTCATTAACGACGGAATTCAAAGTATAACTCTAATTCCATCAGATGAAGTAACCTTATCCGAATATATATTCTTTTGTATTGATGTTTGAAATCTTGGGTATAAAAATTGTAATAATATGTCGGAATGCTTCGTTTACCGTGACGTTAACAGGAGCGGCGTTTTGCGACTCCAGATTCTTCCACATTATTGACTTAGAAGAGCTTGCCAGTCGTAATTCCCCTCGCAAGATATTTTCCTGCACTGTGTACAAGCGACATCAAACAAAATGAGTTCCGTCCATTCCCTGTTCAGCTTCCGAACACATATTATTTGAGGCAGTGTTTTCACTATCCATTGAACGTATGTTGTGAACGCCCCAGCGCTCTTCCTATATCGGAGTGGGTTTGTTCAGGCAATATTCTCTCATGCCAATAAAACAGAACAGTTCGATTAGAGTGCGGCAGAGTCTTGGAGCGACGTCAGTTCGGCTTCGTGAGTTGGAGGTGCTGGAGATATGGCATAATGTTCCCGTCATCACGGAATTCAGTGTCTTCTGGACAATAGGACAGATAAGGTGAACGACTGTTATGAAACGCAGGCTATAATTGATCCAAAACCCGGACCAGAATCCTTTATGACAGTTAAACCAGTCCAATAACTTACAAAAACGCATGATAAATAAATCATCGAGATTTCCATGACTAAAGGAAATCCTTAGCGACATCAGAACTCGCTGGCTTTTTTTGCCATGGGACAATACAAACGAAGTTTGTATTGTCCCATGAGTGACCTGTTAAGCCTCATCACCACCAAGTTGCTCTGCAACACGTCCTCGTTAACCCTCCGACAAGGGATGGACCAGCCGTGGCCGTTACACAAGACGGAAACTTTCCCGTAATAAAAAATTATCTCAGTACACATAAAAATATTTAACTGGAATACTGTGTAACAAGCTCGCAATAATAAAATCATGCTTCTCACAGAGGGACACAGAGAAACTGCTCGGAAGTAAACGCTCATAACTCAAAAACTAATATTGACGTAGAAAGGTGAAACAAAACCAACATGATATGATTCATCCTGATGTTTAATTTTATATAATAGATACCTCGACCATTTCATACATTATCGTCGTTATACGAATAAGGGGAATTTCTGGATTTTAAACATTGGTCAATTTACTATTGAGCAGCGTGTTTTCATTGCTGAACAGTACATCTCTGATATTCCCCTTAATCAACGTGAAAAGAGCATCTGTCAAGGAATGCAACCTTGAAATAAACATCAAAACAGCCGGAAATGTGATCAGCAAATAAAGAGCAAAAGGCAGCACACTGGTCATAAGCAAGGGTTATAAAGGACGCTTTAAACATGCATGCTCTGAAGAAGATCAGGCGCGAGGTGTCTGAAAAGTGGCTGTTGAGGTATATACATACTTCTGAAGAAGCTGACACGGGACACGTACGCAAGGGGACGAACACTTAAGCGTCCAATACAATTCTAGATAGTGTTATAACCGTCGACATACATCCTGACGTTCGGTTACAACAAGATGGTGCTACAAAGACAATTCTTGATGGTGTTATGTCCGTCGACATTCATCCTGACGTTCGGTTACAACAAGATGGTGCTACAAATACAATTCTAGGTGGTGTTATGTCCGTTGACGTTCATCTTGGCGTTCAGTTCCAACAAGATGGGACAACATCACACACTTCTCTGCCTGCAATAGCATGCTTGAAAGTTCGCTTCGGGATTAATTTCAATTCACACCAATCTGATTTCCGTGGCCAGCTAGGTCCCTTGACCTTCCCCTTATGGATTATTTTCTAATTGGAAATGTCAAACAAACAAAGCCAAACCCGAGACAATCAGAGTCCTTAAGCTAGGTATGCAAGAAGTAATCTCTTCCACTGACCAAATGCTCTTGTTGCAATTATCTCAAATTTCCATTGCGGGTTAATCTTTGTATAATTAGCAGTTGAGTGACCGTTCCGATCATGCACTTGGTAGTAACCAATTGAACCAGAAAAAAACTTATCCTGTCATGTGTAAATTATCTACCATTTTTTCATAATTTGAATTTTAAGTTTTGATCGTATATTTTCTATCCTTTTTTTTCTGTGTCACCTTCTAAAACGCCACTACTCGACTACGTGTGTTACCTCTGCTTTTATATAGTAGTTTTCGACTTGAATAACCTGCTTCAGACGTTCATTACTCGTTCGCCCATTCAATGGAAAATTCCGAGCTTCTTTCTCATGAAACTTAAACTCTGGTTAATAATAAAGTTGTTTTAGTTCTGGAGTTTTATTATTAAACATAATTTGATTGAATTTTGTACATCGGCTCCTTAATTTGAAACGCAGCGCTCGTCTGGAAGCACTGCAGCCCAAGCGAGGCCGGGGTGCAGTTTAGGTTTTGATTTGTGGAACATAAGTCTGTTGTATTATTTTTTTAGGTGATGCAAAACATAACACTTCCTGCATGTATAGATGTTGACGCGAGTGGACTATTTTATAATATTGTTCCAATCTATCTGGAGTTATTTATTGTTGGAGTGACTATTTGAGAGTCGATGGTTCGCCCCACTGCAATCAAGTGCAGCCTAATAACAAATTACGAGCGAGAATTACTGAACATATTCATGTATATATCAACTATTTCAATCAAAACAACTGCGAGAAGCAAATTTTGCTATACAAAGCGAATGAAACCATAAAAAGTAACATTCAAGGCACTATGCGTGTTTATTCTAATATACTGCGTAAATTACGTAATAAATTACGCAGTCAGTTGTACGAGTTTCTTTCATATCAACTTGATCTCAGATATACGTTAATGTTATTATCCGTTCTAAATTATGTTAAGCTTGAATTAAAAAAAGCTGCATAGAAAATGAATAGTTAACATTGGCTCCCGCCCCGGGATGCCAGCCTCGGGTGATGCATGTGAGTGAATTTGAGCCTCGGCAAGGATTTGGTAGTGATGTTCTGGGAAAACTTAGCACCACCAGAGGGGTGGGGCCTAATCTTCCCAGCATATCACTCCCAAGTTCTTGCCGAGGCTAGTTGAGTCCTTGCTGAGTCCGCCTAACTTAGCAATCCTCTCAAATAAATGACACGTATACGTTTTTTTCGCGGGCAGTCCAATAATGTTTGTGTGCAGATAAATGCTTCGGTGGTAAATCTTTAAGCAATGTCACCTAAAGAGTTATATGTAAGCAGATCAATAAAGTATTCCCCAGAATTAGTTCTATGTTAACATATATTATACTGTATATCCTTTAATAAGTTCTTCGTAAACAGACCATTCGAGTGTATCTCATAATACGGTCTCCATAATTAGGTCAATAAAGTGAATAAGCTACTAGTAAGCATTTTAGTAAGTTTTTCCTCTCTATATAAGTCTGTTTGAGCACGTCGAGTAAACCTGGAGCCTCACCTAATGAGACCTGTACAAAAACATGACGCCCTCGCTCACATAACAGTCCTCCATTCTACTTGATCCCTAATGCGATGTCCATCGCCTTTCCATCACCTCATAGTAGTCCGCCCATGCAGCATCCCGATTACGATTGCTACCGTTGCAATGAATCCATAGCAATTTGACACTTTTATAACCGCAATCATACGATGGCCATTGTTTTTTTTTCTGACCTTTGAAATCCGTCCCTCAGCGAAAACCAGATTAGATACCAATCGCTCTTCCTCGCTCCATTGCTGTCCGTTCATTCTAGAACATCCCAAATGCGGCATCTGTTGCCCTCATTCGTTCCATAGTTAAGTCAGCCCTTCTATCACAATGCTAAGAAAATGGTTCACCGTCTTAACTTTTACCTTATGTCTCGGGTTTGGTTCCCTCCTTGGATGATCTCTTCAGGCCAGCGTGTCCCATCCACTGAGAATAACAGCAGAACACCAAATTTATCGGCCTCTTATACGATTCCCGGGCAAAGATTTCTGAGTCCTGCCTCCTACAGAATGGGGAGCGTCTTCCTGCCGCTATTCGACGCTGCTAAACCGAGTTTCTTGTTCGTTCAAACATCGGAGCAAAAAAACAAACGGAAAGATACACGAACTGATCAGTGATAGAGCCATGGGGTGGCGATCCTTCAAAAGATGTCCATCCATTCCAAGTCCCCATGTCAGATGATCCTAGATGGAACCGAGGGGCGGTGATCCCTTATTAGATGACCATCCATTCCATAGATGCTATGATAGAGTACTTTTATTCCTATCAATTCAATGGCCTCACATTCATTCCCAATCAATATACCGCTGAGTCTGAGCATCGTATAGTATCTCCATAACCGGCCAATGATCAACCGAGGCTTTTCTGTGAAGTATGAGTAACGGCTATGGCGTAGATGACTGTGAAGAAAGTGGTGTCTGGAGATGTTTTCAAGGAGGTGGTAGTAAGATGGTGGTAACTGAAGGGTAGCTAATTTATTGTGACCACTTGATGGTGTAAGGATTGTAACTGGTGGATGTTTACTAGAAGGAGATAACACTAGGGCGGAAGTTTGGAGAGGAGTGGTCACTGGAGGGGGAACAAATGGTGGGTGGTACCTGTATGGTAGTCACTGAAAAAATATATGAGGCGTGCGTTGTCTGGTTGATAGTAACTGGAGGTTGCATCTGGAGCAAGATGGGATATTAGATGATGAAAACAAGGACTGGTGGCTTGTCCCTGGAGGAAGTCATTTGAAGTGTGGTTACTGAAGTGTGATGACAGGAGGGAGCAAACTGGAAGGTGGTAATAGGAGCAGTAACTGGAAGTAGGTAGCTGGAAGATGGTAACTGAGAGTGCTTATTGAAGGGTGATGACTCTAGGGTGGTGATTTGAGGGCGGTAGCAGGATTGTGGTTACTGGGGGGGACTTATAGCTAAAGCTGGTAGTTGGAGGAAGATATAGGGAGTGGCGTAACTGGCGGGTGGTAACTGTCCGAAAATATTATGACAATAGAAATTAAGCGTTTCTATAACTTTATAAATATATGTTTGTAGGAACATTTCATTTTCGTTTTAGTACTCTGTACGAACACTCAGGCCATTTACATTATTTGTTGATAGTTAGCACTTTGTTGAGATTGAGATAAAGTAAATAAACACAAAATGGACAAAAATAATTACGAAAATATGATAGATGAATCAAATTCAAATTTCGAAATAATCTAAATTCTTTTGAAGAAGTATTCAATGACGTATTACATACCACGATAACCGTAAAAAACGTTGATGGTGGGACAATTGCTTCTGGATGTTTATGGTAATATTAAAAAACGGCTTGTACAATTCTATCAATTTGAAATAAAGAAAACGTTCAATAGGATTGCAGTATAAACAGCTTACAAATTATGATCGTTTGTCATAATTTCTTCATATCTTCAAAAGTCTTGTTGATAATTTTTTGAGCATTGCAACGGCAGACAAAGGTGAGAACAAATATCCTTTTTTATCAAATCGGGGTCCCAAATGCATTCGAATTGTATGTCTGTTTATCTTTGGAGATGATGATAACAAGCTCTCTACATTTTGACGGAATTACGAGTGTTTATCTCTCGAACCTATTTCGCCAGGAAGGTATTAATACTACAAAGAATACTTATATTCTGTTGAAGCCTCTCGCGGAAAGATCATTCATGAGTTCATGGGTAATTGATCACAAATGAATTAGCCAAGATTTTTTTTTTATGCAGCGAAGTGAACATTGGCGGTATGTCTTCTATCTAACAAAAATATCCTTGCTGAGTCACCGCTTCAATCCAATTTTTTTGAAACATATATTCTTATGAATTTTTTGAACAACGGTTCTTCAATAATGTCTAAGTGTCTGTTTACATACCTGCCCTTACTACCTCGCAATATACAACGCACGTAACCGAGTCAGTAACTGGTCCAGTTAACGATTGTAGCAATGATAGCAATATGTGCAAGCGTGTTCAGGAATCAACATTGATTGTGACTTATTGTACGCAAAAACCATTGTTATGTACGCAAAAACCATTTTTATGAGCTTCTATGTATGTCTCAATGTCTATCACGACATTCCTACTAGCGCATATGTTGTGATCTACTGCTTTTACTCTTCACGTATTACACATTATAATACGTAATGGTTGAGTTTCTCCCTGCGTGAGATTGAGTGTAGGTCTATCAGCCCTTGTTTAAGTTACTCTGTGGTAAACCTTTTTGGTGCAGTTTCCATCACCTTTGGAAGTGTTTCCCTTAGCAAACAGCAGATTGCACCAGATAAGGTTACTTGTCCGGGAACTGTCGACAAGTGTACCCCATATGGACCTGTTCTTCAAAGTAAGCAAGCCAGCAATTTGGTGCCGGGTATTTGATAACGAAGCGGGACATGTTTCGTTTTATAGCCATTGTTAGCACTTTAGTTGTAACAAATTTAGGCCAAAGTCTATGATTCTACACAACGGCTAAAATCACTTCTTGTGTGCCAATAAGACATAAGGAACCAGGATGAACCGCTCTTTAGAAATTAACAAGCTGAAGGGCTGTTCAATCATTGGAGAATTTCATTCTCCCAAATCAACGCTAGGCGTCTTTCTATTTGGAAAATTTTCAGTCTTTGGGGTTAGACATCGCAACACGTTCTGACGACATGACGAGGGGAGCCCATTAGAACAGCGTAGTCAGAGTCGGGTTAACACTGTTATACACTTGTCAAACATAGGTGTTTTATAGGCTCTATTTTCGATATTTTCGTGTATTACTGTGATGAACATATAGTCTATTTCTGGTAATATTGCTCCCCCCGTTTATTACAGTGTTAGACATAGTGTTTATTGCTTGTAATTTTACCTTTGTGTGCATCTACAATTTGTGTTGTTCATTTCTTTTCACAGGGTGGGTGGACTTAACTTTCCTCCTAAATAACTTAACTTTGCTCTCCTACCTTTTCCTTGTATAGTATCACAATCATTATTCATTCAAGTTTGAGATGTACACTGTTCGTTGATTTTGTTACCATCTTCAAATCGATATTATAAAAACGCTGTCGTATCATCATTTCAACCTTGCACCGCATATGACGCTTTAAATTACTTTTATAACTTATAAACGTCCGTAACGCCATTTTAATTCATTATAAAAGGCCCTTTTGGAGAAAAGAACATTTTTTGTTATTAAAATGTCAGGTATATGCAATGAATCATTACATACGCTCTGGATTAAGATCGAATGTAATAAAACTTGCCTTATAAGTACGCTTTTATCAAGATTTATGATGACGTAGCCATTAGCGAAGGTTGCAACTTATTTCCTTGCGGCAGTATAGCATTCACACAATCAGTAGGCGGTTCACGCACTACCGTTCTATTTGCTTCACTAGTTAAGGCTATCCTTCCATTTATTTGGCCTTGTAGGTCAATGGGCAGCTGTGCCGTCAATGGATCGGTCCAACAAGTTACAATACGAGGAAACATCGCACCTCTGACATCGCAACTGATGCTGTCCCTCGATCGCTACAACATGCGGCAAGATAAGGACAAACTGGGCTACCACCACAGCATCTGATGATAACCTTGATACCAAAAGCAAGCAAGGAGATGAGGAAGCTTTGCGCCCCTCACCGCAAACAATGCCGCGACACGATCGCACCAACAGGTGTCAATGCGAGGCTTCATGCTTTACCCGCAGCGACTGATGCGGAGCCTCCATTATCTGACAGTAGTTATACGTGAATCCAAACGCGGATGTGAAGGAACAAGATAGCGATAAATAGAGTTAGTTTTCAGTCTACGGAGTTCGCGCTCTTGTGTTTCACGGACGAACGGAGTCATTCGGGAGGGGCAGCGGCCGATTTTGACGTCGCGTCCTGACAGGTGGGCTTTCGGCCCCCCAGCTTCAGATTGTACTTGAGAGTATTTTCGTGTTTTTATATGATATATAATGATTTATGTATT
>SDVV010005117.1:0-19493 GCA_016164225.1 Gammarus roeselii | reverse complement strand
TATATATTTATAAAGGTGTCATTATAGCAGTAGACAGAAGGACCGCGAAACGTGTCCTGGATACAGGGGTCGCGAAATGTGCCCAACATGGTAGGTAAGGGGAGGGAGTCAGGCGCGCGGGACCAGATGTGGGTCGGAGTCACTGAGAAGGGGTCGCAAAACGTGCCCTGGATATAGGGGTCCCTAAACGTGCCCCGGAGATAGTGGTCCAGAGTTAGATTGAATTCATTTTAATTGAATATCGTAATACTTGGTTGCGCTTTTAGCGTTGTGATGCCATTCCATTTGGGTATTTTTTGCAAGTCCTTGCTCAAGCAATAAGTTGTTTCAATGTAGTGACACTTTTAGCGCTGTGAAATGATTTGCGATTAGGTATTGTAAAGGGAAGGTATAATTGTATGATTTATAGTTTATTTAATTGACATATCCGCATGAGGTATTGGCCTGGTACATAGTAGGTAGGCTGCATGCGTATGATTTAATTATATTGTAATAGGATAATATTATATCGTGGTATTTAGTTTCGCAGGAACCCCTGTTATCTCAATGGATTTGTACTGCTGGATCAATATTTTATTTATAGTATTATTACAAATGTAGTTACCGTTGTAACAGGATGCCGTTGCTCGATCGTTATATAATTTAGGTATGTTGACCAAAATACGTATTAATGAAATTCGGAATTATGTACGTGGTTTATTATTATAGAACAAAAGCTATAGTATTTCATCAAATCCATCCGCTTTTTCTCCTTGTATGTATTTATTTTCAGAGTTTTATCAGGACACAGCGTTAAGTTCCCATTAGTAGGCGCAGATACTTTCACGTATTTTTCAATCCGTATGTTTGTGGAGAATGAAACTAGTTTTAGATCAAATTTATATATTTATCACATAGATACATAGTAGCATGGTTACATGGGAACATTTACATCAATCTATTTGCATCATTTTAGGAGCGGTTGCAGAAATATATGTTTCAATTATTTTTCAAGACGTACGACTATTGATAATGAAGCAGGTTCAAGTTTATTTGTATTATTTATTTATTACGTGGTTACATAGGAGCATTTACATATAAGGAGCAGTCATTGGAAATGCTACCACTGATCGCAATCGTACTGGCAGACCTCTATCCGTCAATGCCATACAGAGACCTTATCTTCTCGAATATCACTCCTCTCGTAACCCTGCCTACTAGCCAGATTGCATCTGTACATGTCATTTTACGGCACCTTATTCATTTGCCGCGTTGCTGGCAAAAATATAGTTATAACACATTTGGACGAGCAGTAGGGGACGATGACAACGTCTCGCTCATCTACTCGGACACCGACTCGTTGCTGCTCCAGTTCAAAGGTGTGGATGGCATTGAGGCGGAAAGGGGGAAAGCTTCTTTGGCTGGATACATGGAATTCTCCAACTACCCCAAAAAAATCATCCCCTGTACAACGAAACAAAGAGAGGACAGCTGGGACTACTGAAAAACGGAACAGCCAACGACTACTAGAGTGAAATCATTTGCTTGTAACTAAAGTGTTACAGTATGTTGCTTGAGTCCTATGCCACAAATCAGCTGCAGAAGGTGTCAATTACCGAATACAAGCTAAAATCAGACATGAACAATACAGAGATAACCATAACCAGAAAAACATACATACACACTTTGAGACCATACACAACATTCGCTCGCAAGCGTGCCAGCTTCAAACTGTACGCAATATTACAATTACCTGCCGATGGGTGCACAACTCTTGCCTATGAGCATCCAGACATTCACAAAAATCCATTGAAGTTGAACCTACCGTCACTAAAAAAAAGGAAGCGATGCGTCGTGGATGATGATACGAATGTAAACATGAATTTGACATGGAAAAGACGTAAGCCGGATGAGGCCGTCTCTGGTGAGTGTAGTCGGGTGAATAACGAAAGTACGTCCTGGTCTTCACTTTATACTCTGTGAATGTTCCAAGTATGTAAATATTCCTTCATAACCCATGTAATAAATGAATGAATATATACCTGAACATATATGTTTAATAGTCCACAGTCATACGGATTGAAAAATGCGTGAACGTATACCCCTGCAACCGCTCCTGATATGATGAAAATGTTCCCATCATGATGATGTAAATATTCATATGTAACCATGCTACTATGTAATAATTGAAATAAATATATGCTTGAATATGTATGTTTCATTGTCCACAGTCATACGGATTGAAGAAACGCGTGAACGTATACCCCTGCAACCGCTCTTAATATGATGAAAATGATCCTAAAGTGATGAAATGTTCCTGTGTAACCATGCTGCTATGTAACTATGTAACATAAATAAATAGAATAGCAGCGGTGTCTGTGACACTAAATGAAACGTTATATATAGCCAAATCGATTAAATACTACAATACCATATACTATTAAAAAAGATAATATCCTACACATACCGCCAAATCGATATGTAACAGGCTAATATTTCTTGCGGATATGGCAAATTCAATAAACCTTAACACCGTGGACGAATATTAATTCATACGAGCGAGCTTATCTCACCCGATTTTTCAAAACGTATCCTACTTTTTTTTTGTCGAGGGGCTCCCCTACTGCACGTCCAAATATGTTATAACAATATTCCTATCAACAACCCGGCAAGTGATTAGAGGTGCCGTAAAATGACATGTACAGATGCAATCTGGCTAATAGGCAGGGTCACGAGAGGAGTGCGACTCGAAATAAGGTCTCTGTATGACATTGACGGATAGAGATCTGCAGCTACGATAGCGATCAGTGGTAACATTTCCAATGACTGCTCTTTATATGTAAATGTTCCGATGTAATCATGTAATAAATAAATAATAATAATGCACTTGAACATGTTTCATTATTCATAGTCGTACGCATTGAAAAAATACGCGAAACGAATACTACTGCAACCACTCCTAAAATGATGTAAAATAGATTGATGTTAATTTTTCTATGTAACCATGCTACTATGTATCTATGTAATAAATATATAATTATAATCTAAAAAAAAATTTATTGTCCACAGTCATACGGATTGAAAAATACGTGAACGTATCTGCGCCTACTAATTGAAACTTAACCCTGTGCCTTGATGAAACTCTGAAAATAAATACATACAAGAGGAAAAAGCGAATGGATTTAATCAAATACTATAGCTTTTGCTGTATAATAATAAACCACGTACATAATTCCGAATTTCACTTATACATACCTAAATTATGTAACGATTGAGCAACGACATCCTGTTACAACGGTGACTACATCGTTTAATAATACCATAAATAAAATAAAGATCCAGCTATACAAACCCATTGGAATGACAGGGGCGCCTAAGATACTAATACCACAATATGATAGTATCCTATTAAAAGATAATTAAATCCTACACATGCAGTCTACCTACTATGTACCAGGCAAAACCTACTGCAGATATGCCAATTAAATAAACTATAAATCATACAATTATAACTTCCCTTTACAGTACCTAATCGCAAATCATTTCACAGCGCTAAAAGTATCACTACATTGAAACAACTTATTGCTTGAGCAAGGACCCAATAATTACCCTAATGAAATGACATCACAACGCTATAAGCGCGACCAATTAATACGATATACCATTAATATTAATTCAATATTATATTTACAGCCAAACCAATATGTACCAGGCTAACATTTCTTGCGAATAAGCCAACTAAAGAAACTATAACATTAATTCATACAAAAATACTTACCCTGTACAATACCTATTTACAAACCATCAGTAATCATAACCAAACAATATTCACCAGGGCGTTTTTCTTGACCCTTATCTCCAGGGCGTTTTTCTGCCCCCTGTCGACGGGGCACGTTTAGGGACCCCTATATCCAGGGCACGTTTCGCGACCCCTATATCCATGACACGTTTCGCGACCCCTATATCCATGGCACGTTTCGCGGTCCTTCTATCTATATCTAGGGCACGTTTCGCGGTCCTTCTATCTTCTGTCAGCTTTCTCATATTGTACTGACAGAAATCTCTCCACAGTGCATTGCTGTAAATTGGGTAAAATATGTTAATTAAAAGATGTATTTTTGCTTCCTTTAGCGCAAAGGAGAACTTCCGTAATAGCATGTTTCCAACGGAATTCCGTAGTCTGGTCTGCTTAGCAACATTCTTATCATCAGTGCAATCTGCAGAAACAGATAGCTCAAGATATTGAAAATCGTTCAAAAAATCAAGTGTGATACCATCTAGCTTAACATCAGTCGAGAAGTACCGCTTAGGACCCTTCGGCCTGACCAACATACACACAGTTTTTGAGGTGTTATACACAATATCACAGGGCCGAGCAAAATTACTACAAATATCTATAGAAGCTTCTGCAGTGCAGATAGAGTTAGAGCTACTTACACCATATCATCGGCATAGCTAATATTATTGATACAGCAATTGGCAACATGGCACCCTATACGTTCTCCCTACCTTATAGGTTAATCAGATCATCGGTGTGAACAATATACAACAATGGCGCCAGTTGACCTCCTTGTCTAAATATTAATGCATAGACTGTATACACTGTGGACTCTTGATTTCACTATACTGTTTA
Source organism: Gammarus roeselii (assembly GCA_016164225.1). NCBI lineage: Eukaryota > Metazoa > Arthropoda > Malacostraca > Amphipoda > Gammaridae > Gammarus > Gammarus roeselii. The sequence goes on along the minus strand of SDVV010005117.1, from coordinate 14,881 downwards.
TTGTCCAGGATTCCTTATTTTCTGGGCACTAGTCGGCTACTGCCATCTTTTCTGCCTCGGATGTGGGATCACCTACTAACTCCGAGGATACCGTCATTATTGCCCCACCCCTGCGTGATGAAGGGGGTTCAGCCTTGGCCAGCGTTCGTATCGTATTTATCCATGCGACGAGACTATCTGAACCAAAGAGGTAAGCTAACTGGTCATGGATTTAAAGTTCTGGTTTCATGCAACAGGTTATAAATTATAATATTACAATTAATGATCAACCGCCAACGTCTTATTTGAGGTGAGAAGCAGGAATTCCTGGCACGAAATACATGGGGTTGGGAAAACCGCCAACCCATGGGGCTAAAAAAAATCCACAGAACATGGAGTTGGAAAATCGAAATGCGCTAACATATCGTAAAGATGGGTGTCAAGCATTGTATGAATAATGACGTGGTGAATAGACGACATAAGTTATTCATAATATATATACATAGCACTGACTATATCCACTTTATTACCGCTAGAAAATTATAAAATGATTGAGGAGATAAATCACAATATTAGCTTATGTGACAATGATGGTATCTTCAAAAAATGGTACGGTAAATGGTAGAAATGATTTAATAAATTATATTCTCGCCGAGTTGGCCTCTGTCAAAACTGATAGCTACGTATCGTTCCATGAAAGTTCAATTTGAATTCGATGAGGATTGGTGCTTATATAGTTTGTACCCAAACTACATTTTAAGTTTGATCTAGGGGCCATCATCCCACTTAAGCCATCGATGTAATGTTTTCAGTTGACATATGAACGTTTGTTGGAGTTTTGTGGTGCGGTGTGATTTGCTTTGCACAAGTAAATTGGGGTTAGCTGCGTTTGAATTTCATAATGCCCAGTTCACCTCTAACGTGACTTCCTCGACATTAAGATATTCTGGCCTTTTTCATATATTAGTATGCTGACTCCGTGGATGACTCAAGCACACCTGTATTAGTTATATGTCTGCACGTATGTCAGATCGAACTCACCAGTTAGGGCTTTTTGCTTGTTATTCCTAAGAACAACGCTACGGTTCGCCCTTAATTTGATTGCGCGTCTGATCTGAGTCAGGAATTACCGTTTAGGAGCGACTGGCGCGTGGCATTCCTTGATTTACTAAGTCATTGCATGTATTTTGTATTTATGAATGTTTTGTGAGTTGAATTGTTCATTCATGCCTCCACTCTCCTGATCATTCGTTTCACACACCAGTATCGCATCAGTCAAGCCTGCGTCACACTCGTATTGACGTCCAACCCATCACATGATCATTTCATTGCATTCATCCATCCTATTATGTTTCCCTTCGGATCGCTACCAAACATCTGCTCACTTGATGAAACGCGAACTTGACTCGCAATGAATTTAATTACCATAAGTGACATAGATTAGTGCACGATTCCATCTATCATTAGAACTGATAATTTCATGAATGCCTGATGACTTGACGAAGATAGAAGTGTCATGACTCAAAAAGAAATCCGAACAGGTAATGACTATACGAACATTCTAACATCAAACGTCACCAAGCTTTTTATACCGACTAACGCAATTTTTCAACGGTAAACAGGACATGGTATGAACTTTGCTACGAAACAGGTCATGATATGACTTATACTTGAGTGACCATATACGTACCAGTCTATTTGAAAGTTAGGATTAATACAGAGAGTTACATATATTTCATAATTGCTTTGGTTAGACATATTCCTGGAAGCATACATGTAAAAAAAATCGCTGGATAATTTTCTTGGTACCTGCTGCGACCTGCTGCGATCGTTATGATTCACACTTCACTGCTTAAAGATATAAGATTACTTACAGTTTTTATGCCTTTTTTTGTCAAAAACTTTTTAAGAAACCTACAGCGTTGTCAGCCAGCCTCGGCAGAGAGTGGTCTGCTTCAGATAGCCTGGCATCCCAGGACGACAGAATGACAGTCAGTAGTGACGTGGCACTCGGTCAACGCCGGCGTCTTTCTGCCACAGAATGACTGACGGCTGTTCACTCGCCATCCTCGGTTCTGCCTGACGCGCGGCCAGAAGTCGGGCAGGCAAAGGGTTTGACGTGGCACTCGATCCACGTCACTTTATAGTTTTCCCCTCATCTCTCGCCAGGCTGAATCGCTCCCCTATTGTTTGTATGTTTGTTTTATTTTAATTTGTAGCGTGTGACAAGAGAGGTGCATAGGCTGGTTGAACATGTCAACGAAGGAGTGGGTAAGGGACTTGAAGCGTTTTGTTATAATAAGATGATTATAATTTATTCTAAAGTGATTAATTGTGATTAATTTAATTTCATTTGTTTGCTTCAAAATCCCATCGCTGGCACCAGTGTTAGGAACTTAGTTAATAAAGGTTGTTAAAATACGGGAAAGGGAGACTCAAATGTTTTATATGATATTATTTTAAATATGAAAACAGTAACAAGTGATCAGGGAACTTCACAAATCATGAATAAGGATTGTGATACTATAATAAGAGCAGCAACAATTCAAGGCGTACGGTTGATATTGTGGAGCTGTTATAACATCTAAAAAAGTTTAGATTGCACGAACGCAGAGGCTAATGATTGTGAGCGATTAAAATAGACAAAAAGAGACGGTGTGTAGTGAATGAGAAGTTTACCTTACAGTGCCAAACTCTACACTGACTGTCTATCGAAAGGTGCCCCTGATTCTCCGCTAAGCGATAGCCACTATAGTAAAACGTGTTGAAGGGAATTGTCCAATCTCTTATTGGCTTACCGACAATTGATTTCTCCTCTATTTTGTTAATACACACAAGGCTATGAAGGCCATAAAGAATAAAAACATAGCCAGCTGCTGCTACCCCTATATGATTACCAGATCTCCTTTCAAAAGACCGGCACAAATGACCTCCCATTATACGACGGGTCTTAGACGAGTGACCAAGTCCGAGGGCACACATCTGTCTGCTGAAGGAAGCAAACATTGGGGGAGGCTAGCCCTAATTCAGCCGTTCGCATAGTGAGAAACCCACACTTTGGCTACATATTATAAGCGTAAAAACGAGTGTTATAACAGGTGGTCCGAATGATCTGTATCTGTCAAATGTCACACGAAGATTTTATCTCGAGATATATGGTCCTCTTGGAGAATAGTTTTCCATACGAGAAATTTCAGTTTCCTTACGGTATCTGGTTGCTTTCATTTACGATTGCTTACGTACGGATTATATAGCTGTACGTTATTAGGTCTTGTCAACGCTATATAAGATTGTTTTGGAATATTTCGCACGGTAGGTGGGCATTAAATATATTACTATGTTTGTTATTGAATGACTCATTTGAATAGAAGGCATTGTTTATACATGATATTTTATACTGCATGATTGATATTATTGATTAAATCCACTCGCTTTTTCCCATTTATTGTATATATTTTTTCAGAGATTCGTCAGGATCCAATGTTAAGAAATGTTCTGGTCAATTGCTTATGGGGTCTGTAACCACATAGAGACAATTACTCAAGTTAGTCTCAATTGAGCTATGACAATTAGCGATTTTATCTCTGGATGTGCGGTCGTTACGAGTTTTGAAAGTAAATGACTTTTTTGCATATAGTGTATATATTTTTCAGAGATTCGTTCGAACCCAATGTTAAGAAACAAACAGCGTTTAGGTTTTTTCCGATGTATTTTTCTGTAGACAATGAGACAAGTCTATTTATACATATATACTAATGGATTAGCTTCGCGCCCTACCCCCCGCCCCGCCCAAAAGTGACTCTAGAAAGCGATTTTCGGTGCTATATCCTCTACTTCTATTCCTAAATGGTGTTCAGTGTGAAAGAAACAGTTATACAGGACTACTAAATAATCTCAACGCCTATACATCCATGGAGAGCTCCGATCTAAACAATGAAGGGCTGAATATGATGTATAAATCACTGTAAACACCCATTCCAGATTCCATCATTCCAGCGAAGCTTGCTACTCAAAACGAAAATGAGGATTGTGTTCAAGAAATGGTACGTCATAGCATACATATGATAAGACTCCTAAGCTTTGATGTATCCGGTAGCAACAGTTATCTATTGGATAATGTCAGCGTAAATATACGTTTGGAGCTGGCAAAACCTAGTAGCGTTCTTCTAACACATGACAATGATTAATACATATATTTAGTTGATTCATGCAAATATGGTGAAAAATGGTTAGACCAAACCCTACAGCTTTGCTTGCTCTAAATAAAGCGCTAACAAAAAACAATGTCATGATTGAATACATGTTCGATTGACCTATTGTCAAAACAATCGCGTTTCCTACCTGTCAAAACTCCATCATCATTGATTCCCCCTTCAACGGTGTTGATCCACGTAAATTAGCTCTGTTTCTCATTGATCAAGCGGCACATAGCGGAGCATATGATCGCAATCCAAATTTCTTCCAGCATAATGACATCACAAACGTTGTATTCGATGTAAACGGAAACTGCGTTACCAACATTAGATCATTTCTCAAAGAGTGCGCTCAAGCATACCATCAAACGCTTCCGGCTCTCATCTCATCACAGGACAATATTTCTCTGCAGGAAGAACTATATTTGTTATAGATACCAGGCCAACCGACTCTGAAGATGTCATTAACCTAGAAAAAAGAACAAACATACGTATAACAGTAAATTGTAAAAATCCACCCACTGCGAATAAGATCTTGTTCCTGGTAGATTATAATCTCGGTGTCATCCGAATAAATTTGGGAAAGAGAGTATTCCCTAACTATCTACAGTAAACATGGAAAATAATCATATATGAAAAAAAAATCCATGAGCGATCCAATTATGAAACGTGCCTATGTAGGGTGTTTAGCTAAAAACAGAATGCCCATGCATCCAATGAACGGCTACATGATTGTTAACAGCGAAAGCTATCCTAATAAAATGGGTCATTGGATCCTAATATTGAGAAACGTTTACAAACACTATTTTTTTATTCGTTTGGGTTTAATCCATAAATTTATAAAGGAAATATAGTTTCGAATTTTAATACTCATGCAAAAATGCCACTTGTATTACAGAAATCGATCCAAAGGGATCAATCATTGGTTTGTGGAGCTTACTGCATCTACTTTGCGTATTACCTATGTCAAAATATTCCCGTCAAAAAAATAATCGAGCGGTTCTCCAACAACGAACGACGTAGAAATGATACCAAGGTTGAAAAACTCATCATGAACGTGTCCGAAAATCAACATTCGTGTAAGCAGGAACTGTGTGGGGTTATAACCTTTAATACTGCATGTAAATTATTATGTAACTGTTAGATTTATTATCAATAAAAAATTATCTTATTAATATTGTTATCAATACCCATAAACATCCAGAAGACAAGCATTGAAAACGAATATATGCAACATGACCTGCAAAGGATTTGCAATACAGTAGGCCCAGCGTTGAAATGCGAATACTTATATGTAAGCGATTTATTTATTTAACCTACTAACATCACCAGCCTAATAACATATAAACGCCGTCCGTCCGTCCGAATGAGTCACCTGTTCCGACCGTAACCCAGCCGTGAGCAAGCCGTAAGCCAGTCATAACCGAGCCGTAACACATTTGTAAGCAAGCCGTAAGCCTCTTTGGCTTGTTAGCTGACTCAGGTCCCCAAAAGTAATTAAGATGACCCAAATGTAATTAACATGACTCCATAAGTAATAAATAATTACAATGTCCGAGATACATGTAGGCAGTTGCACACCCCAAGTAATAAGTTATATCCTAATCATTACATTGTCCGAATCACGGATTTACGTTTTTAGCGTCATATAATGCACTACCGATACTCACTAGACAAAAAAAAAATCGAGAAAAGCCTACCCGAACAGTGTACATACGCTTGATAACGGTCCATTTACAACAGGCGTATACATGGTAACACCGATAGGTCTGGTCCAAAGCTGAATGATGCGTTATGGGGTGGATAGATTCTCGTAACAAAGTTGCTGCATCAACCCAAAATACAAACATCGACCCGTTAACTGCCAAACTAATAAACCATACTATTCATACAGATATTATATGCAGATGAAATATATAAATGAAAAACACAAATCGTTGCCCCAAATTCAACCAACAAGCTTTAACCAAGCATCCAACCGCTAAGAATCCACCAATAAACCATCGAATGAGTCAATTATACCCTACTAGATAGGAATACACACATATATGTACAGAAAAATACATTGAATCAATAACCAGACATAAATATAGAATGATATGAAACCCTCAATACATATAAATAATGGCAAATCAACCGTGGAAATTACTGATAATAAAAAGAACAGTGTTCAACAAAACTCATAACTTAACATTTCAGGAGCGCATCCAACTTTTTGCCTAGGGTGCCCTCTACCTCACCTCACCCCTCCAGAAATATGTCATAACAATTTTCCCACCAGAAACAAATAAATATATATAATGAGCAACTGAAAGGAACCAAGCGTAGCACAATACAGCTGTCTAAATAAGACAAACATATATAAATACAATAAACATTATTAATTAATATAAATTAAATTGTTCATAACATAAGTCTTCCCAATATATATTCTACAGCATGAGGCAAAAGCCCCCCGCCCACTTCCACCCCTCCGCGTCGTCCGCCTGCTTTATCAGTGTCCGTCGTTCCCCCGCCGCCCACCCGAAATGTTATGTGCAAACTCCCGTAGACCGGACAAAATTAGCATTGAGGTGACATATAGGCTAATAGCACTGAAACTCTGTGTTTGAGTGCTGCCGCTGCTGCGATCAGGATCAAGGCAGTGGCAGCACTGGAACTCTGTGTTCGAGTGCTGCAGCTGCCGTGATGCGGATCAAGGCAGTGGCAGCACCGGAACTCTGTGTTTGAGTGCTGCCGCTGCTGCAATCAGGATCAAGGCAGTGGCTGCACTGAAACTCTGAGATTGAGTGCTGCCGCTGCTGCGATTAGGTGCAAGGCAGGGGCAGCACTGAAACTCTGTGTCCGAGTGCTGCCGCTGCTGCGATCAGGATCAAGGCAAGGGCAGCACTGGAACTCTGTGTTCGAGTGTTGTCGCTGTTGTGATCAGGATCAAAGCAGTAGCAGCACTGAAACTCTGTGTTCGAGTGCTGCCGCTGCTGTGATCAGGAGCGTGCAGCGATTTACTCAGAAGTCGTGTCCAGGATCGGAAAGGCACCCCTTATAATCTAAATACGAACTCGGCGACATCGTTCTCTTCAAACCGGAGCACTCAGAGGGAGAGAAAACTGCCTGTATATCGACTTTCTAATTAACAGTTCTGTCGGATCTCTTCGATATTTTTTGCTCGCACTGACCCTTCATTATGACGTAACATTCGGTAAAATGGTTGCTAGAAGAAGGAGACATCCGAGTGGTAGATCAAGAACCCTCAGTGGCTGACTGTGTTGAATGACGGCCCTTCTTTACAATGGACTAAAGGAAACTAAAGGTGGTAGCATCGAATAAATACCGATACTGAAATCCCGATTTTGTCTGTCGAGTATGAAGAATTTGGCTGATATTATGATTTATTTTTAATCATAAAAATGAAGGCATTTTAGGGGCTTATGGATCCAAAAATAGTATAAGTACGCATCTACTTTTTTCACGTATATTCTCATTTCCACTTGTCTATAGTAGCGCTATTACAGATTTCGCTTAGGGGGGGATTATATGTGAACATCCCTAGCTTGTTTATACAAAACAACAAAATTAAAATTTATTGAAATTGCATGAAATCTTACTTAGTTTGGAGCAATTTTTTTCAACGCAGTTTAACTCGGTTTCTGGGGCCTCTTACAAGTGCCCTTTTCACAATGCCAATGTTCACGCTTCAACACCTGTCAAACTGTACGTCTATTGACGATAACGTCCGCTTAATGCTTATTACACTTCTCCTATTCGGATGAATACTTAATAAAAAATTGGGAAAATACCAAACAAAGATCAAAATTTTGGGGAATAGGATTTTTTACCAGTTTTCGGAAAGCTTCTCGTAATTTCGTTAATTCAACATCAGTTAATGTGCAGTGAAATCTGTTACGTTTATCCAGCTTCATGTAGTATTAATGGATACCAAATGAGTCATAGTCAACAATCAACGCGGGTATGTATGTAAACTGTATCGGTATTATAACAAAGTTTTGGCAAATCTGATCGAAATATTATAATTTTGACAAAATTATTGTCCCTCTGAGTTAATTCCCCAGTAACAGTTCAGTTTCTGTGTGTATAAATGCAGGTTTAATCGGGGGGCACGAAAACTACATTTTGAGTTTCCGGAACTATAGTGAATGTTACTGTTTGCACCCTGCTACCGTCAATTTGTTTTTCTATTTTAGAAACAATATTAGACTGCTACGTATTTTCAAATTAACAGCCTTCCAAGTGTAGTTTTAGCTGTGGAGCATTTGAAGGTGTAAAGCCACAGTATGTTTTGTTTTCGGTGGGGGAGCTGTTGTTTTAGGCAATTGGTTACGGATAAAATGTTAGCCGGCAGTGGAAGTACAGACTAAACTCAAATATTTTTGTGAGGTTTACAATCTCATTTCCTTCATTGCAGAATACTCTTGTTAAACAGGGGCTCATCATTGGCATACCTTGTTGTGTACTTCATTTCAGTAGAACTGAATCATTCTCAATTATTTTACCATCATACAAAACAGTTACATCTAAAACTTGAAAAAAACTCAGCAGAAATTAATAATCCCCTAAATATTTTCTTGAATCGAAGTACAACTTATATTCTTATATCATATTCGAAGTTTAGTAAGTACGAAAAATGTAACGACTTAGAGACTGATGAGCTCGTGGTATTCTATTGAGTGTCATAGCAAGTCATTGTAATAGCTGTTATGATCGTTTTGTTCTGAATGTGATAGGAACAGTGATTAAGAGAAGTGCATGTTGGTTAGCCGGCTCCATCGTCGTCTTCTTTCTAAAAAGCTTTTCGATTAACATTACGAATAAGTTTTCGTTTTATTAGCCAGGAGGTTGGGTGTTTGAAGGCGAACATAATTCAAACATCCCTCGACGCGAGCTGGTAAAGGCCTTTTGTACTGACATTTCATTTGATGAAATTTGTACTTACCCTGTATTTCTTCTGGGTAAAAAACCTAGTCTAATCACTGAAAAATATCTAAAATTTGAGGACCTCACAGTTAATGTTACGGATTGCCACTTACAGCAGTCACGGCAATAATCGGATTATTTGAAGAAAATTTCTATTTATCAAAATCGGATAACCTTTCTTTGGCCCACCAAATTCACCATGATAAAATAGATCCGGATAGTTATAACAGTAGACCGTTCAAACTTTCTAAAGCAGATGATCTTTATGGGTCACGAGTTGCAAGCAACTGAAGGTTTCAGGTTTATGTAATCCGTTTATATTTCTTTGCTTGGTGAGGTAGCATGTTTTATCTCTCAAATAAGATAAAATCATCCGCAGAGCCTGAGTCGGCTTCCCGTGTAATTCATTTTCTCTTTCCAAAATCTTAATCAGCACTTTACTGCCATTCAGCTCACTTCTCGTGCGGAATGTATGGTTTTGACATTCAATAAGATGAAACATATCCATTATTATTCGAACTTCGGCGTTTAATGGCTTAAATTGAAGAAAGAGCGACATTCGGATGTCTATTTTGGTTTTGACTTTTTCCTGCTTTTTTGCTAATAAAAGAACTTCTTAGCTTAGTAACTTTGCAGCACCAGATCTCCACGGCTATAAGAGTTTCTGTAATACACGAGTGGTTAATTACCGACTTTCTGTAATACACGAGTGGTTAAGTAACGAGTTTCTGAAATACACGAGTGGTTAAGTAACGAGTTTCTGTAATACACTAGTGGTTAAGTAACGAGTTTCTGTAATACACGAGTGGTTAAGCAACGAGCTTCTGTAATACACTAGTGGTTAAGTAACGAGTTTCTGTAATACACGAGTGGTTAAGTAACGAGTTTCTGTAATACACGAGTGGTTAAGTAACGCTGTCAGAGGCTAGTCGTTCAAGGACTTGCTTTTTGCTCACTCGTTCTAGTTTTACATGGAAGCATTTCTAATTCAAGCGACTTATGTATTTATTAATACAAAGGGAGAGTGTCATGCTAAAACAAATGTATTCATATCAAATAAATGCAACAGTGACACAGGCAGTCGGAAATTGAGAATGAAACGGTTTTTGAGATATTATCTCCTGCATTTGAAGGTTGTGATGGTTCATGACGTCATAAACCATAAATCTCAAGTGTTAATATCTCGCAGAAAACCGTTTGTGCAATCGTTCTCAAATTTTTTCTGCGTCACTCTTATAACAGAACGAAGTGTCATGACGGGACATTCGCCCTCTATAACTCTGGAATGCTGCCAAATTGCCAACTGATCAAGCTATTTGTTCTAGTATCGTTCCGTAAATAAAATTCAGTATGGAACAAGAAGGTTGAATAAGGTGGAGGCTGCGCAGACAGTTGTACCAACGCTAGCGAGTGACGCCAAGTCACCGACCACAGCCACAAGGCGGCCGCCATGCGGAGGGCAGAAATATGGAAGGACAGATAGGCAGTAATTATTTCATGAGCTCTAACACTTGATAGCAGAAATCTATACTGGTGTTGGACATGTCGGGATTGAGTGAAACACAGACCTTGCGAAGGAAGTTGGTTTCATCTATTCATAACAACAAATTGTTACATTAGAGTACATTGAAAAGAATCAACTTGCTAGAAAAATGAAGACTCTTGGGGTTCTTTAGTTGTTGTCATTCGTAGAATAGTTTCTGCAGCATTCAAGTAACTGAATAGAAGGTTTTTGCAAGCAATGTATTCCATCAGAAGGCACACGTGAAGCTCCAAAGGATTACAACTTGAATAAGGGCATTTTGTCGTGCACGCAAAAAATATAGGCTTCTGTGCAATTTTGATATCAGTTTTTATTTCAGGTCCATGCAGGTACAGTACACTGTGCAGTGTTTTACGAAAATTACACTGATCATTGCCAGAAAGTACTGTGACTGCCTGGCGGCGATGCCGACTCAGTTTCTCCCTACGCAGGTCTGCCCACATCTGTCTTCGCGGAACGAGGACGCCGTATAGGGTTGACTCGTTGAGCGACACGACAATTAACGCAACGGTGGCAACTAAACGAATGTTATTGTTAAGATTTGACGGTGATGTATATGCCTTGTTTTTCTGTTGCAGTGTCCAATAAATATCCCCCTCTATTAAATGGGTAGTTTTAAGGTAGTTGTAGGGCACAGTCATTAGCGGGGAAACGTGTAACTTCCTTTTACTAGTTTTTTCTCAAGTGATATGAAATGCTGAGTAATGGGGAGTCACATGGCCTGGGGCTAACGAACTGCTTATCCAAGATGCAAAGGACGCCAGTCCACATGTTATCTTGGATGTTTGGTCCACATTCTGACGGTTCATTATTCGTCAATAGGACTTTCTAAAAATCGAAATTATTCGTCACTAGGAACTTCAAATAATGCATTTTCGATTCTAAATTTGGCTGATGAAAGATGCACTGAAAAAAATTGTGGTGGAGGCCTATCAAGGAAAAAGTTCAGCCATGTTTCAGTTCAACCACCTTGGCATTGAGGCACAGCTGCACACTAGCTTCTCTTTGCCGCGTTCGTCATTCGCGGGGTGCCTTTCATGACGTGTGCATGTCACGCAGACGGCTGCTTAGCTTGATCATCTCTGACCGCAAGTGCTGAGTGGTGTTAATCTTCCCGTGACTGCAACATTCGTTGATGATACCCACATCGACGGAGAACGGCGCTGTTGAAGGTAAAAATATGTAGGCTTGTCCAACTGTCATTCTACGTTATTTTATTTGAGTGTTATACTTGAGAGTTTGAGACCGTACTCGGTGATTATGAGGAATCCAACCACCGTACTAGAGCTTCATACTTTATTGATGTTGGTCATGTTATGAATTGGGGCAGGACTACATATACACTGGTTCAGTATCCATTCATGTGTGATGGAGCCATGCCAAACGTTCATGTGTTGTAGAGCTCGGAGTAGGTAGGCAGGCACCCCTTCCAACAAGTAGAAGGAAGTGAGGAGGAGGAAGATATGGATTGGTAGAACTCGTAGTAGGTAGACTCCTTTACCACCAAGTAGAAGGAAGTGAGGAGGGGGAAGATGTGGATTTCATTTGTGTTTTGCCGTGCAATCAATTATCAACGTAAAATATATCTAATTAAACTAATGTGATATATTACACCAATTACCTCGTTTAAACCTTTTTAACCAATACTAATATAAGAATTAGATGAATAATTTATAGCTTTACAACCTAAATTATTTCTCTATTGAGTGTGATGACCAATTTATTTCCCCCTGTAATTGCTGAAAATATTTCCATGCGGTTGATGGCCTTGGCACCTATCTTCTAACAACTCACTGAACAATATTTGTGTATTATTGAAGTTCAGTCAAATAGGGCTGTACTTTTTAAATTGGTTAATTAAAAGCTACTTGAATATACTTCATTTGTTTTCACTACTGGATATGATTGAATTCGACAAAAATTCTGGGAAGCTACTTGAATTTTATTAAGGCAAACAATTTGTTTGCTTTCATCAGAAGCATACAAGAGTAATAGTCACTAATGCCGAGTAGCTAATAACTGATAAGCGTATAGTATGATACGATTTAAAAAGAAATGGCAATTATGAAAACAATCGGATTAAACTCTTATTGAGATATGTATCCTCCAAATCTCAACAATCTTATTTATATAAATGCTGCCTGCTTCATTTATTCAAACGAAGTGGTATGTATGCATATAATGTCAAAATGTAATTCGGTATTTTATTTCACTTAAAGATGCTTATTTCCGACCATGCAGTCTGGATATAATGCGAGGCTTCCAGTAATAAACTTACACCGAAAATACATGAATGGGCGTGTCTTTCACTATTCGATCATCCAATGAGGGCCAGCTCTACTGTTTCTTACTCTCTCAAGGGGCGTTTTCTTCATTATTTCTCCCTTATTTCTGTTTACATAAACATTTTCACTTCTCTAGAGAGCTCCCTAGGTCACCCCAGAAGACGGGTTTTCGTCAGCGGTTAGTTTCGCCACTCATAAGAGAATAAACACATTGCCTTAGCAATTAAATGATATGAGATACAAACTCACTGACACGCCCAAATGACAAATGACCTTCACGGTCCATGTCACCTTTTCAACGACACGTACATCAAAAGATTCGGGGAAGAAGTGAAGGGTAACACACAAAATTGCTGATGGAAACACTGAAGGGGGTTGATGGAAAATACATTGAAAAAGCTTCATTATTTATAATTATAGAGGGAAATACATATAAAAGAATTCGAAGACAGGCGAGTAATCCATTCACTGTAGAAACCTCAGAATGACATTATATGCTGATAATGTTTAACTGGTCCTAACCTCAGAATGACATTATATGCTGATAATGTTCAACTGGTCTTAACCTCAGAATGACATTATATGCTGGAAATGTTCAACTGGTCTTGACCTTAGAAGACATTATATGCTGGTGATGTTCAACTGGTCTTAACCTCAGAAGACATTATATGCTGATAATGTTCAACTGGTCCTAACCTCATAATAACATTATATGCTGATAATGTTCAACTGATCTTAACATCAGAATGACATTATACGCTGGTAATGTTCAACTGGTCTTAACCTCAGAAGACATTATATGCTGATAATGTTCAGCTGGTCCTAACCTCATAATAACATTATATGCTGATAATGTTCAAATGCTCTTAAACTCAGAATGACATTATACGCTGGTAATGTTTAACTGGTCCTAACCTCAGAATGACATTATATGCTGAAAATGTTCAACTGATCCTCACCTCAGAATGACATTATACGCTGATAATGTTCAACTGGTCTTAACCTCAGAATGACATTATATGCTGGTAATGTTCAACTGGTCTTAACCTCAGAATGACATTATATGCTGATGATGTTCAACTGGTCTTAACCTCATGGTGACAGTATATGCTGATAATGTTCAACTGGTCTTCGTTAGACTGGCAAACAATTTAGAATAGCTAATGAAGGTAGCCGAACAAACGTTGACCCACGTCATTGATTGATGGCTAATGAAGGTAGCCGAACAATTGTTGACCCACGTCCATGATTGATAGCTAATGAAGGTAGCCAAACAAGCGTTGACCCACGTCAATGATTGATATGTAGCTAATGAAGGTAGCCGAACAATTGTTGACCCACGTCCATGATTGATAGCTAATGAAGGTAGCCGAACAAGCGTTGACCCACGTCCATGATTGATAGCTAATGAAGGTAGCCGAACAAGGTAGAAAGAGTGAGTACGTGACGCCTGTTTCAAAAAATGGCATTGTGTTAACTCGTGAAGCTGTTCATCAACGATCAACAAGGAACGAAAATAGTATTGGCATCGAAATCAGAAGAGCAGAGACTGGTGCCAAAGCTTTTACTGTTTGAGTTTTTTTCTTAGCAACATGTCGGCTGCCATTTGCAACTGTGCTCCTGTAAATGCACCTCTCTATTGCTTGTCCGTCGGCAAGGATTAACTGAATGAAATAATTGATTGCGAAAAACGAGAAACGTAACGAAAATCAATATTCCATTTTCGTATCCTCTTCTTGTAGCCCATCATTTTCTTTTGTTTACTTGTTTTTGCCTCGATAGTTGAACTTGTAATGGTAATATTCTTGTACTATTTCAGTATTTACTCGTGAGGCCGTCTCTCTGATATAAGGTTGTTTCTAATTGTTGTGCACTGTAATATTTAAACCGTTCACTGAGGGCAGTCCGGGAGCCGATTATCATTTGTGTAAACATATTTGTATGTATAT
>SDVV010005116.1:0-19493 GCA_016164225.1 Gammarus roeselii | reverse complement strand
ATATATGTATTATTCACGAAAAACGATACGATCTTGATAAACTAGATACAATATGATTGAATACACTGAGCTGAAAAAGCTGCTGCCGAATATCTGTGGTAATCTTATCTGTGGCTGCTGTTTTCCTGGAAAACCTCAGGTATTCTTTGGAAGGCAAAATTATAATGATATTATTACAACTGAGCAGCTGCAGGTCCGGACAGATGTCATTCCAGCTGTGCAGCTACTTGTGCAAACTCTCTCTCGCAGATACTGATGTCATTCCAGCTGTGCAGCTGCACGTGCGAACTGTGACTCCTAGATAGTGGTGCGGTTACAACCACACAGCTGCAGGTCCGGACTCTGTCTCCTAATCACTGATGCCTTTCCAACTGTGCAGGTGACACGACATCTCAGATTCTGATATCAAAGCAGCGCGCATCTGCAGGGGCGGACTCTATCTCTCAGATACTGATGTCATTACAACTGCGTATCTGCAGGTGCACAGTTGTAACGACATCAGTATCTCAGAGCTTGAGTCCGCTCCCGCAGCTGCTACACAAAAATATAAAGCATTACGATACAGGACTCAGTTGCTTCAACATATGCTGGAATAGTCGTTCGTTATATTATTGCTGTGATCTAACAAATATATCCTTAAGTGTACCATTCGTAAAACCACTAACATGTTTGAAATCGCAAAGGTTTCCCAAATCCTATAAGGTAAGTGCACTGTTGAGCGCAAAACCTCATTGATACTCCATTTTTTAGGAAACCTTAGGTAATAAGTTTTATCCTTGTAACTTTTTCCCATTTATACGAGGCTCCTATCTACTACCAAGTAACCTGAGTAGATCAATATATTTTTTGCTAACGCCCGTTATATAAACATTTATTCACAAATTTTACCAGTTGTTGATGATTCCGACAATGCGGTTTGGAGCTTTGATTGACGCTCCAATATTATTAGACTGCGCATATTGACAATAAATGAGTTTGCACAATCATAAAATTATCAAACGACGGCCACGATCAATGGAGCCATCGATCAGTTTCTGCGTTAGTTGAGACGAATGGGACCAGCGACAAGGAGCCAGACTGTATGATATGAACTGTCTTAAATTGCATTAAACGGGATCTGATTGCTATATTCTAGTATATTTCAAAATGAGCTAACTTATTATGAATTAACTTTAATGCCTGACATGTTCATCCAATTTTGAAGAATTTACTCTAGATGTGTTATACAATACAATTTCTAAGGTATTCTTCACAATGCGTACGTAAACTTATCCAATTGTACTATGCATTAATTTAAATTATAATGATCTGCATACTGATTATTGACGACAATTGTTCCTCCTGATATTTCAAAATATTTTTCTAACAATGTTTTCGCCAAATAGGTTTACGGAACAAAATCCCGATTCCTGACTCGCCGTACAGTATTGTTGAAAGATGGTCCCATTTTTGTTGATATTTTCAGCCATCCTCTCAATCTTTCCCGTCATTGAGCTCATCAATGTAAATGTCATCGTGTTGATTACCTTTCCCCATTTCATTATCGTTTCTTCCATCCTTCCTCCAATGTGAATTTTGATTATTCGTGTAAAGCAATCATAGAAATTCTGGAGAGAGTTTTGTATATTAAAAAAAAATCCTCTCTGGAATTGGAGTTTCAAAGTTGTCGCTATTGGAGAGAGAATGTAAAAAAATCCACCTCTTCCTTCAGGCTCATGAGGGGCGTAACGAGGACAAGTCTGCGGTCGCAATAAACAGCGACTCTTGCAAGGAGTCACATTATTAAGGAGAACCTGAAGGGATCATTTGGACATACATTGAGAGAACGGGCACAGAGTGTTGGAAGATTTGCACGTATTAGCTTGTATGTCAATATTGTTGACTGAAAGAGTCAGGCCACGGTGGGGCCATTTTGTGGCGATCGGCACGATTCATGTCCACCAGCTGTTTTGTAATAGTTATTAATTATCAGCACACAAAGTCTTACTACTACCAGTCTCAGTGACAGAATGTGTTTTTGCCAACATAACTCTGATTGAAACTTACGATGTCATCTTCAGTCTCAGTTACAGAATGTGTTTTTATTATTATTCTTATTATTATTATTATTAAATTGTTTATTTACATCGTCTAGCAATGGGTTTTCAATACTTAGGTCTAACACATCGAACTTAATTTTTAATATGCTGTATTTGAATTTGCTCAGCGAGAAATAAAAATGAATTTGTGACAGCACATCTCCTGTCGTCGGCCGATTTGTAGCTACTTCGTGTTGCAAAACAGTTTTCATAATATATGTTATATTTTTA
Source organism: Gammarus roeselii (assembly GCA_016164225.1). NCBI lineage: Eukaryota > Metazoa > Arthropoda > Malacostraca > Amphipoda > Gammaridae > Gammarus > Gammarus roeselii. The sequence goes on along the minus strand of SDVV010005116.1, from coordinate 17,184 downwards.
AGTGATAAACTCGTCGGCATGGGATTGATAAATTCAAAATTAATGAATACATCGCAGCTCATCTCTAGTAGGCGGCTGGCTTGTCCTTCATGGAACCGAATGGAATACACAATATACTATTAAATATATACCAACACTTATATATTCATACAAATATACATATATATGCACGTACATATATATACAAATACATATACATGTACACACACAAATACACACATATACGCTTACATACCTACATGCATATATGGACGACATTCAGTATAATTCAGTGGGGGAGTACAAAGCTCAGATGGACGGAGTTCTCCAAGAGAAGAATAGAGAACAATGTTACCTTCCATGCTGGTGATTGCAACTCACAAATGGTACGGTAATTGGTAGAATTCATTAATTTATTCATACATGTATCAAATTTACTTTTGTGAGAGTGAATGGATACATATTATTCAACGACAGACAGAGCACACTTTAAAAAGATCGAGACATTGAAATAGATGAGACGTTAGTTAACACCAAGGATAATTGGCAGGGGCAATTGTGATTAGTGCCAATTAGTTACACCTAAGTATCGATGAATCAGAATAATCCTATGCTGGAGTACACAAGTCGAATGAATATACTTCCGTTATAGAAGACAAGGTAGAGTATTAGCTTATAAGGCAATGATTGTATAATCAAAAATGGTACGGTAATTGTTAGAACCAGTTCAATGAGTGATATCAAAATCGAGTTTACCTTTGTCAAAGTTAGAAGCTGCCGATCGTTCCTCGAAAAAACAGAGTTTGTATTTTAATTATACTAAAACGAACAGGAACATTTAAAACATAGAAATAGACGAAACACTAGTTAACACTTATGGTAATTGGCAGAGATAATTGTGATCGGTAGCCACATAGAAAACATATGTATCGTCAGCGTAAAAACGATTAGATGGTGTCTCAATGTTGAAAGGAATGGGGGTGGTGGATTCGGACATGCTCAAGAACAGAATGCGTTTTCTGGTTACTGGTGTTATGCATTAAGCTTGTGTTTGTGGGAAAAGGTACGGTTCTGAATTGATCGGCCAATTCAGGCCTATCCTTGAAGGACGTGTTGGATTCAAGATTCTTGAGGGTTGTTGGGAGGTTGTTCCAGGATTTTGGGACAGTGATCGAAAAAGCTCGAGAGTCAGTTTCGGTTTTCCTGTGTTCAACGTGCAGAGTATCATTATTCCTTGTGAATCGATTGTTTTTTTCACCTCGAGAATATATGAGCCTTTGACTGCCGGGTGATTGTTTTTCTAGAAGATTTTTATGAATTCTGATCGACTCATGGAATGCCAGTTTGTTGTCAATATTGAGCCACTCTAATTTTTCGAGGAGAGGCAACCATAGCATGTTATTCTTGCCGCAAAATTTATACAACGTTGCACTTTCTATTTTTGAGTTGTGGTGCATTTTCCCCAATTTGAAAGACAGTAGTTAATGTGTGTAAATACTAAAGCGTGGACAATCAGTAATCTTGATTTGAAGTCCATTTTTTTTTTTTGCAGAATTAAGGAACAAAAGTGTTCCATTCAACTTGGAACACAGAGTAGTTACGTGGTGTTTGAATGAAAGATTGGGATAAAACCATTTTCCCAGACTTATAACTTATCTTCAACAGTAATGTCAGATTTGCCTATCCTGATAGAGAAATTAATTGGAACTGCTTTTCTTTTTGAGTTCGAGTCGAACAACATGCATTTTGTTTTTTCAGAGTTGAGCGTGAGTCTATTTTTATCATACCAAGATTTCAGATTAGCTACGGCTGTCTCGGCGTCGTCTTTCAGCGCATTCAGATCTGACGGTTTTTTGTGAAAACAATATTTGAACATCATCGGCGTACATTACCATTTTCGCTTGATTTTTTGGTGTTTTGCAGTCGATGTCATTTACAAAAACCAAGAACAACAAGGGCCTAGTATCGAACCTTGAGGGACCCCAAAGGCAACTGTGGCCGAATTTGACATAGTTGCGTTATCGAGTTTAACTGATTGTTGCCGATTCATCAGATAACTTTCGAACCAAGTAGGGTCTATTTCGATGTTGCGGAGCTTGTCAAAAAAAAATTTGTGGCTTACAGTACACTGTCGAATGCTTTTGATAAGTCTAGCAATACCAGCAGAGATATCTGCCCCTCATCAAAGTTTTTCTACAGATCTTCAGTTATGCTCATCAGTGCGTTTTCTGTCGACAATTTTCGAAGATAAGCATACTGGCAGTCATTCAACAGCTTTTTTGATTCCAGATAATCAATCAATTGGATAGATATCACATTTCTAGAATCTTGGATAGGACAGGCAGAAGATGGATCGGTCCAAAGTTGGATGGTTCATTCTTGTCCTCAGATTTATGAATTGCTTTGATGATTGCATGCTTCCAGATCTCTGGAAAAGTTTCACTTGTTATGGAGGTGTTCTTTCCCAACATAACTCTGATTGAAACCTAATTATATGTGAAATTTATTTCCAAGGCAATCGACAAAAATACAAATGATTTTAACTGTTGCTGAAGCTGTCGTCTCCTTAGTGATGAATGATGTCTTGGTTAATGGAAATGATGATATCTACGACGGGAATAAACGCCGAGACATAGTGATGGATGATGTCTTGGTAAATGGAAATGATGATACCTTCAACAGGGAAAATACGCCGAGACAAAACTGTGGTTGTCGTCCTGGCACAAACAAACCAGTTGGCTGTACAGAAGTTTTCCATTCGTCGGTATAATGTCCAATTGACGAACTGTAGCTGAATGTTTTGCCTACAACAGTGAATGACTATAAATATATATATTTATTTCAAACCGTTGCTGGTTAGAGTTCTTTTAGCTCTCGACCTAAAAAGTGAATAGTTTAAAAAGAAGGATTTACATAATTTTATATGTGGTATCCTAAACTCTATCGTCGGCCTGTGACGTTCATATCCTGAATAATGCCTTTGAAAATAAAGGACGAATATTGATCATTTAATTTCATACCCTATTTTTTTACTGCAAGCTCGCAGAATGATTGGATTGTTAGTGTGACATCTTAAATTTTTAATGCGATGACATGAGATGGAATGTAATCCTCAATTCATTCAAATAGGCCAAAATGTCTTCAAAACTTTCCCCCCCACAAAAAGACATTTCATATGACTTAAGTTAACAAATTTCCAATGACCTGTTCATGTCGTCCCTGCTGCACCCATGTTTAATTTCTCGGTTGTCAGTTTCAGCGCCGTCCGACTCTTGGGTCGCAGGATCTGCTGTGGCGGAGGTCGTGAAGATGTCATTTTCGTGCCTACTGAAAACCCCGGAAAGTCGTTGAGGGTTCGGGGGAGTCATTTTTGGAAAAATGAAAGTGAGATTTCATCTTGGGGTACGAGAATAAATAGTACCATAACAAGTCGCTTAGCTTGAATTAATGAGTAACTGTCCAGTAGTGGAAAAATATTCATGGACGATTTTTTTATGAACAAATACTTTATGATCATGTTTCATTGTATATATAAATATACATTCGGCATAAGTTTGTTAATAGAACTCATCAGGAAGGCTTGCCCTGCCCATACTGTAACAAATTTCCACATTAAAATCAATACTACGGCATCGAATATTTTTTTGCTACATCCACTAGAAAATATTGAATAAACAGTTCACTGAAAATTCAAGGGAGGTTTACGAAGATGGTTGTAATTAGTATCGTCAGACGGGTTTGTTACGCGACAGTTCCAAATCTTCAATAAATATATTCGAGACTGTTTATTTTTTTAAAGATTGTATTTCTACGCGGTAAACCCAAATTAGTTCAACTGAAATTGCACATGTATTGGTTAAAAGAAATGTAATATGTACCGCATTTAAATGATTGTAAAAATTATGAAATGAAACCAATTGTTGATAGTACAATGAAACAGTACCTAAAAATATGTACATTTCCAATGAAACAAGAAATTTGAAAAGGTAGATCTCGGGTCTTGTGGGTAACTTTCTATTCCAACACAAGGTGGAGAGCCGAAACTAAATGAATGATGGTGCAAGTAGGACTGATGGTTTGATGGCATTAGCGGCCCTGACGTTGAGAATAAGAATTCAGTGCACCTTTTTGTTGTTGAATGGATGAAAAATATTTGACAGCTTCCGAAAAAAAATCATGCAAGTAATTTAATTTTTTTCTACCTCTACACACCGAATAGGTCGACTTCCGATCATTGAGTAAGTCGTACACCAAAGCGGTGATGGGCAATTGACGGAAAACGAACTTCATCGTTAATTGCCAGAAATAAATAATCGTCAAGTGATGAAGGAGAACTTGCTAGGCACTTTTGATGACGTAGCTTCATTTGTTGGATCATTGAAAATTACCTAGCTATATGAAATTTTTTCTTCATCACCAAAACAGAAATAGGTATGTAAAAAACCTAAATAGTTGAAGAGGTTACTGTTTCATTTATCGATTGAATGCATTCAACTTCCCTAAATACAAACACCTTTTTAAATCACACTGTTTTCCAGCTTCCTAGACTTAGGACAGTAAAAAAACAACGAAGTGTTGATAAGTTACGAAGTGATCCATGCTCCTGGTCATATATAAAATAATATCAATTATCAGTGCACTTTATTTTTTCTGAAGTGGAAATTTTATTGTCATTCAGTTTTCAATACCACGAAGCTGCGTATCCGCCTATAGACGGTCCACGACATAATCCAAACTGTTGCCTCCTGATAGAGGGATCTGCACAGTCATGTTATCGCATGCTAAATCTCTACATAGGCATACTTGCTTCGTATATATTTATTGCATAAACTATTATCCAAATTAAATGGAAATTGATCGCAGAAAACTTTGCTCGATAATGTATGAAGAAAGACTGGAAGAAGATGGGCACCTGATAACAGTGACAGATGTCAGAAATTTTCTCCATATGTGACTTTTTTGTTAAATACAATAAAGAATCTAAGGTAATCAGCTTGTTCAAATGACATTCTGAAAAAAATCATTTCTTGTTCGACTTGTTCATAAATCTTATAGGCACTGCTTGCAGAGCAGATCAGAAACAATATTTTCAGTTTTTTTATTTCAACGAAAATAATATATCTTTGGCCACTAGATTGTTCGTGAATGAACCTTGGGTTAATTCACAAACGATATTGAAATCTAGAATTTTTTGAGAAAAAATCCAACGGTCTTTTGCACTAGAAAACATTATTGAGATTCGCGTGATAGCATTTTTCCTTCATAGTGCATGAGTGGTTTTAAGGGAATCACCTGCAGTTTCGCAATTCGATTTTTTTCTCTCCAAATTTCCCCACATATTTATGCTCAGATGAGGTGCTTCCACGTATATTTAGTTTGTAACATCATTGTAAACCATTAGTCATTACTTACTGTGCTGTAAGAGAACGAATGATGAATGGGCTGCTATGGATATGGGTCTCATGGCACGCTGTAACCCTGTTCAACCGATATGTAATATTTGCGGAACCGGGCCTACTTATTTGAGTGGGAGTAATCTAAAGCCAAGCATAGAAACATATACTTGTTAGTGAGATTCTCTTCAGTTGGAAGTTAGAATTTTTCACCTTATTTGAATGAATGAATTGTTTTTGTGGCTTTATATAACTGCCACTTTATTATTATTATTATTATTATTAACCACAGATGTTAATATGCATATGTAAAACAATAATTACCATTTCATGAATTGTCAAATAACTGTTAAATTGAATAATCCACACAGAGGGGCATTTAAATAGAGCCTCAATCGGAGGGCTTTAATTCGAATTGCTAATATGCTCCAAGTAGCGGTATGAAGTATTCGTCAATAAGTGGGACGAAAAAAAAATACAACACTAATGTTAATATTATTCGTCAGCCCTATTTTTATAACATCAATATTAAAACATATAATTATTATAACTCTGTTTTGGACAATCTGTGAGGATAGCCTGAAAATGGATAACATCTCTCATGGAATAAAGTTTGCTGTCATCTTTATGATAAATCGTTATCGTGACCTGGTTAGTTCAGATCAAGAAGGTGATTCTATTCACCTATTTGAAAGAAGCCTCCCAGAGTCAGCAAAAAATGTCGGCACTTCTTGCTTCCGCTGATTTATTGCTCTGTCAACGCCGCGTTGGATTTGCGGCGTACTTGAGAGCGATGCCGGATCCGAGATAAACGCTTGACGGCTCGTGAACGAGGCCCTCATAAGCGGGTAGGCTAGAAAACAAGCTCTTGACGGCAACGGCATCAAGCCCTAACGATCAGACAGGGTGAAAGACAAAACATTGCAGCCTCGGGCAAACCCTGATGGGCGGCACGCTGAAAAGCAGGCACTCGTTGCGTCGGGACAAAGCCTCGTGAGCGGGCAGACGGGGAGACAAACACCTGACAGCATCGGGGCAAACCGTCATGAGCGGGCAGCTGCATATGTATGTATAGACATACAGCCGTTTCCCCCTAGTTAAGGGGGTGGCTAAGTTAGGCAGACACAGAGGGGGGAGGCATCCAATCTCCCTGCCACAAGACCGCAATGTCCCTGCCAAGGCTCGAACTCGCGACATGCAGCACCAGAGGCTGACACTGGAGTCGGCGGCCTCTCATGAGCAGACGGTGGCCTCTCATGAACGGACATGCTGCGAGACAAGTACTTAACAACATCGGGGCAATAGTCTCTTGTCTTTCAGCCTGCCCATGAGCGGGCAGGCTGAAAGACAAGCACTTGACAACATCGATACAAAGCCACTTGAGCAGGTGGGCTATGAGACAAGCAAGCACTTAACGACATCGAGCGAGGAGGCTAGGATTTGATGACGTTACAGCCGCTCGTACTCCAGACAAAAGCTCCTCCTGGCACACTATGTATTTTCTGACATACAGAAGATTTTGGTACCATAAAAAGAAACTGTAATTGTATACAACTAACTTTCAATTGTCAAATGTAAAGTACAAGTACAAATCCAAGATTGCTTTTAATACGACTACGCGGATTTTTTTTTTGGGATATATCTCGCTAAATTTTAGCATTTAGCATTCAATGGTGAGGAATACCTTCTCCTGGTCGATACCTTGAGCTTTCCAGTCCGAAATCAAAAGCGAGGGTTTAAATTATCTTGTTTTATGTCTGGTGATTAGTTGAGTAAATTCCTCTCTATCTAGCAGTAAACCAGAGTTTGACCGGTTGCCATGTAAAACCGAGTTACACCTGAATTTTTAAAATAAATTGATCCCATTCTCTATTTGATCGACGATCGTAGTTTATTACTCAGAATCATATCTGTAATGTTCATATGCTTGACTGTAAAATACAGTATTTGTTCATTTATATACTAATTATGTAGCTGCTCGGTTACTAAAGCAGTCTCATATTTTTGTAATTATCGATGTAGACCAATTTGAACAGTAGCCATGCCTGCTTCCGATTATCTTTATTGTTGGGATTTCCCGGTTATTTATTGTACATAACATCAGTTTCATAAGGCCTATGATATGATTATATTTCTGATACTCTAGATTTCTGAGAAACTATTTGCCGTGCAGTGATGGTTCATGTTATGAGCCTCTCTTTCACATCAGTGATTGTTCTTGCACTGAGCAGAAGCTCACCACTCAAGTGTTCATTGTACTGAACCTCTCATTTCTGACCAGTGATCGTCTCCGCAATAGTAGATGCTTTTCAGCCTATCCCATCCTTCTTGGCCACCGTGTCCCTGGGGCTCATGCGCGATCATTACTCTCCAGCCGTCGTCGCCCCAGGAGATTCGAAGGACGTTTGCATAGGCAAGGAAGATCAATGGTTACTCAATTTTGTAGTCAATGCTTGCAACGGTATTACTGATACTTGCGGGACCACCTTCCAGGCATATTCGAGCCCTCGGGGACAGGTATCGACTGTTCAGGTTTGCGCGTGGCTAGAGTAGCGTCATGATAACCTAACTTTCATCGAGGTAGACCATCGAGCGTTTCCCTCCAGTAACCAACTAATAACTTTTTGCTCTTTGTTAAACTAGGATTTTTTATTCACCAAATCTTTCATAGTGATACTGTCATGAATTTAAGGACCAAAATATTTGATGAATGCGTATATGTTGTAATCAGAAGCACGTTTGTAAGTGGTGTATGGACAATTCAATCTACGGGGTGGCGCTGCGGAGGTTGAAAAGTAGCTACAATGTGGCACCCAACCCACATACAGTTATTTTATGGACATCGAAGTAGGTGGTTATGCAGTCGTCGCTTCGTCCATCACCGCCTACGAGGGAAGCTACGTCGACACATATACAGACATAATGGAATAGACACCTTGAAATTGTTACGATGGGTAAAAACCTTAATTATAAAATGTAGTAAACAAATAATACATATTCGTTTTGTGTGATAGTAAAACGTTGAAAACCATCAACGGTCTAGGCCGTGAGATACGCGTGTATTTATAGCCCATGTTGGATATGGGTAAAGGCCAGGTATAGTTTCAAACAATATTTTTAACTAAGTAAGGAGCAGTAACATTAGTGATCCGGACAACGACAATAGTTGCTAGTTATAAGATTATGATTACTGCCGTAGAAAATATATAATGTTAGAAATGTTACCCACTATTCGAAGATTTGCATCCGAAAAAAGGTAACAGACTGTAGCAAGGTATATCGAAACAAGAAATACGGACTCTTATCGCTCTAAATATGTCAAAACTCAATGTTCGAAAAGACAGTTTGTTACTCTACATACAAAACACAACTGACCGTACACGTTTTAATCGATGGTTAAATTCGAAAGCCACTAAAAACTCTAATGATGTTGCATTGTTCAAAATGCTCAGGTGAAAATGTTTCGAAGAAGTGCAGTGCGGGTCGTGTTTGAGTGAAGTGATGAGAGCAGCCAAGGAATTTGGTGTTGCCTATTTTGTGTTATCTATCCCTGCCATTTATACGAGTGGTTAGATAAGGTATCGCCGAAAGGAAAACGACTTTTTTATTTATTTTACCACCAACTCGATTTGCAATGTGTCACTTATTTACATGACCAGGTTCCTAGTTAATTATCTCAATTAATTAGTGAATGTATTTCAAGGGATGCAATTAGATTAGGCACTATCATCAGCCACAGGATGAATTTGAAGAAGGATGTCTGTAAATAGTACCTTGTGGAATCCTAAGCCTAATATTAAGCATGGTGCATTGTATTTCGTTCACTGTTCCGAACAGCAGCGAAAGAAAATACGTTACCGATTTAAGACAAATAAAAATTGGGAATAGTGGATTTTTTGCGATGCATTTGGAATTAATGAAAATTTGATCTCTAGAGCAAGGTAAGAAGCTTTTCCCAGGTATACCTACCGTGACAAAAATCAACATTAAAAAAAATTGACGTAGGAAAAGTGTTTTTGCTTCCTCGTTACAGACTAACCATATACGAATTTTCTTTCGCTACTGTCCATACTCATTCATACCAGTTGTTAACTTATTCAAACATGTTTGAATTTTCAACTCATCCAACACCTATTTGCCTTTAACCTTGTTCAGCACAGAATGCACACCACTACTAGACCTTCGTCGACTCTGAATGAAAGTATTTACTGTAATAGCTTAAGAGTAGTTCACCAAAAATAACTAAACATTTATGGAAACAAGAACCTTATTCCCATCGATAGGACGTATATAAAATATTTGGTGAAACGGGCCTTACAGAGTCTCCAAATAGGTATTGTTGTTCATCAAAAAATGTGAACGAAACATTGAACGGTTAGTCTAAGGAAATTGCGGTTAACATTTCACAAAATTAGCACACGCAAGCTCCTTCGCGGCGAGCCGCCAGCCATCCCACATCAAGCTGGCTTCCATGTTACGCTCGTCCCTGCCACTCCACCTCACGCAAGCTCCTCCGCGGCGAGCTGCCAGCCATCTCACATCAAACTGGCTTCCATGTTACGCTCGTCCCTGCTACTCCACTTCACGCGAGCTCCTCCGCGGCGAGCTGCCAGCTATCCCACATAAAGCTGGCTTCCATGTTACGCTCGTCCCTGCCACTCCACCTCACGCAGGCTCCATCGTTGCAAGAAGCCCGTCACTCCATCTAACGTAGGCTTCATCGTTGCAAGAAGCCCCTCACTCCACCTCACGCAGGCTCTGTCGTTGCAAGAAGCCCGTCACTCCACCTCACGCAGGATTATCACGCTTCTAACAGCCTTTACTTTCTAGTCGTGGTTCAGCTTAACCGCTTCGGTGGAAGTAGGCAGGTATGGAGATTATTTGAACCGAAATAAGCATTGGAAGGCGAGCTGAGGGTGTCGTCGGTCTCTTGACAGAGGCGAGCTGAGGGCACCGCCGGTATTTTGACAGAGGCGAGCTGAGGGCATCGCCGGTATCTTCACAGAGGCGAGCTGAGAGCGTCGCCGGTGCCTTGACAGAGGCGAGCTGAGGGCGTCGTCGGTATCTTGACAGAGGCGAGCTGAGGGCGTCGTCGGTATCTTGACAGTATAGCAGCGTAGCTCGGTAATTGTAACTCATGTCATCCGGGCTTATCGTCGATTCACATTTTTCTAAAGAGACTGGAGTAAGCTGCATCATCGACCTCACTTGACATGTTCCTATGGACTAGCATGTTAGAGTTCGGATAGGTCGGCAAACAAACATTGCAAACATCATCGTCTATCACCGCCATGTATGTCTCTCGATAATAGTCGTGGTTAACATGAATGAAACGTGATTGTTCCTGGGTGTATTTTACAAACTAGCCATCTCGTCTCATAAATTCCATGCAACAATTGAAACAATGAAGTTAATGCCTTTGTTCTGAGTCCCACTAAGCTCTGCAAACAACATAACATGATACCGATTTACCAGCTCCTTGAGTATAACGCTATTTTATGCGATATTATCTCATGTCTCTGCAAACCTAGAAATGGGTTAATTAGGTTCTTGTTTGTGACTTGAAAATGTGTTGAAGATGTTTTACCGGACTTCAGGCATCGGTAGGATTATCCTGTAGAGATACGAAATTATTTCGGATACCATGGTTGAAATGGTGGGGTAGTGAATACCAAGCGGTATTCAATATATAATTAATAACACGTACGTTTGCCCCGCGGTTTTGAGCTACGTACCATAGAATAATACGTAAATTGGCCCCGCAGATTAGAAACACGTCCCTTTGCACCCGCAGATTAGAATTACGTGTTCCTACATTAAGTTAGGTTGGGTAGTAAGGTTCCAACAATATGCTCTCAGCAGAGCCAGCAAATATAACCAGCTGCACGCAACAAAACGGCACGGATACACTCCCCGCCGTATCAAACCGAACCAGGGTGTACACCACAGTATGCATTTCAATTCTGTTCCATACTCGTATTATTATTCCGGTTTTTCCTGAATAAATTAATGCTTAAATTTTTATCTCGTCGCGCTGTAGGTTTGAGAAGACGAACACTCTTTTCAAAGACTATAAGGTCGTAGCAGTAAATGCACGCGAACAGAATACCGAGTCAAATACTGGTTTATGATACCAGGTACGACAAGCCTTGCTCCTGACTTACACAAATACAGCTTTCGCCAGATACTTCAGATTGGGGTGATCGTTGAAAGAAGATCTTCAAAATACTTCAGATTGGGGTGATCGTTGAAAGAAGATCTTCAAAGTATGTCCTCTTTCCAACCCAACGGGTTGATGAATATCTTGCAGCAATGAAACAAGATATTCATACAGGGATGGGATCCACAACCTTGGTCGCGAGTCTGGCACTAATATCAATGCAATTCTGCTTGACCGCTTGGTTCGCTGACACTAATTTTTCCAACAGCTTACAGTATATAGTCTTCTTAACTTTATAAAGGCAGCACCGGCACATTCATGGGACAAATGATCATGATTTTATTGTATGATAGAAATAACGTAAAAGATATGGTGGAACGTCATATTTTGAAACACAAACATTCTTTCTCAGGAGAGCACTACGCTGTCTTCTCTATAGAATGCATATTATCCCCATACCATACAAATTACACTTCAAACTGGCATTTTTCAACTCTGGCTCGGCTTTGCTCTCGTCCAAAGAAGATCTGTCGCCCTCATGGAACGTTGACAAGTTTTATTTTCACTGCAGAACGGCATTGTTCTGGCTCTGTCCGACTCCACACCCTAAAACACGAGGCGTTGAAACAGATACTATTGTTAAAACCGTGTTCAACATTAGACCCAAACTCCCAAACAATTTTGTTAGCAAAACTGTTCATAGACAAGTTCGCTTTCGTGTTTACAGAAAAAAATAGGTTCGCTAAGTGAGACTGTAAATGCAAGTGAACATTTCTGTCCACTTTCCCTTTTATGTGTTGATGTTAGCAGAGAAGTGATCGCTGAAGGGTTTCAATAATTAACATGACGACTAAGAAGATAATTTAATGATTCATTGGCAAATGAATTGCATTATTTGTGTGTGATGGCCTGCACATAAGTCACATTAACTTACAACCGTCGTTGGTAGAAATTGACTTCATAATGTACGAAATCTGTCAATTATCGTTTCAAAACAATTTATATGCTTTCATATGAACCCGTTTCTAGTCTCCTTCCTCTTCGCTCCCCCTTGCACCCCGTTTCCCCCTCCTGGTAGTCACTAAGATGGAGGTAACAATGACAAGAATCCACTATAAGTCACAAATAATATTTCATATCGTGAGGCAGGATCAGTGTCTGTGGCTGACTTCTTTGTGCAAATATCCTTAGAATGATTCGCACAAAGAGGTCCTTTGTACTTACATAGGTCCAGTTACGGCAATGACAGTCATCACTGGCCCAGTGATGGTAGAATAGTGGCATGTTTCCGCTAATTAAAATCGTTCAGTTAGTTGGAATGGTGTTCGATTGACAGTCGGATCGTGTGAAGTCAGCTGTGAGGGACGCCGACTGTCCTGAGTTTGGTCAAAATGAAGCCTCAAAATCAAAATAAAGGTTAATTAGAGTTGCCGGAAACGCATGCGACAGATATATTTTGTAGCAAACTTTTCACCGAGGTGCAAAATAAAACAGACTACATATACAAAAAAAAAACACTTGCTCGCCCTGTTTTCATTTGCACGCAAATAGTCTCTCACTTGACAAGTATTTTTTTAAAGATTCCCAAGAACCCAATCCCGACTCCGAGAAAAAAAATCCTCGGAACAAGACGAGGCTGGAAGTGACTTTTGGTGTCCAGTTGTTGGTGGGGAACAACGGGTATGAAAAGCTGATGAGAACTTCCTGCTCAGTAGCGAGGAACAAGAAATGGTTGTAAAGTGTATCGGGAGTTGATTGGATATTTCACTTTTCGTCTTTTTATTTATATCACTTTTTCCCTAACTTCAGAAATCTGTTCATTCCTTTTCCAATACCAAGACATGTTGTTGACGTCGTTGCATGATTACTCTCCAGATTAGGCCTATGATTATTGGTGAATAGAAATAGAAGTGGCACGCTTACAGCATCGCCAATAACCAGTTAACCGACAACGCCCGATTTATTTTGCATTCACGTTTTTTTTTTTAATTTCTGTTTGCATGAATTCATATCGTCTATATTTATGGCTCATAAATCTAATAATCGAAATTCATTACTTCATTACTTCATTACTTCATTACTTACTCCAGTCAGATTCATAGTATTCAAAAAATTTCTTTACATATGCGATAAAAATATAAGGATTTAGAAAAGCGTATAGAAAACATCAAAAATCATCAGCACAAAGTCCTTTCAACACACATCAATTCGAATGAACTCATAACCAGTCAATGTATTTTTAAATACACAATTCTCAATATGAAGTATACGCATCTTCTGACAAAGTACACTAAACTGCACTTTGGAAGCGTTGAATAATGAAACTGTTCAACGTAACAGCCTGTTTAAGGTCAATTTGCATGAAGAATTCTATTAACATTTTTCTCTTCGGACCAACAGTACATATATTGAAGGCATTAAAAAATCACTGAAGTTGCGTTATTTGATCAAACTCACGAGATAACAATTGACCCCACCTTACCACGATGCTCACATGATATGAGTTGTGAGTGATGTTCACTACTTAATAATATGAACAACACCATACATTCTTTTTCAACATTGTTCATTCTTCTTCAACAATGTTCAGATACGGTAAAAAAATACTATTCAATACATACAGTATTTACCTTGAAATTTTTTTGTGATCTAACCTATCCTCGCCATAAAAATATGCGTTAAATCTGTAACGCACGGGTCAGCTAGCAATCACTTTTTGTGTGCAGAAAACGAACGTGTAACTTTGGCTGAAACATTGCAATATAACGCATCGTAAACACCTTACAAAGATAAGGAGGTTACACTAGAACGGGTTTGGTAAGAGAGACAAATTTTCAATAAAACCCATCCAATGCTGATCATTGCCGATCATTGTTCTGTGCATAATCGGTATTTCGTGGTTGGTTTTCGAAATATTTGAGCTGACCTCGGCAGTCGTGATTGAAATACTTCTAACTCATCCCTTTGTCCACGATTGCTTGCCGTTTGTTACCTCCATGGACAGCAACGTCGGAAATAGGATTTCGTGGAACTTTTTCAGACCGTAATATAGAGAAAAGGCTCTGATTGTCACACGGATACATGACGCTAGAACGATAGTACACAAAGTGCGTCTAACAAAGTATAATTGTTCGAGGAGGAAGAAGTATAACATACACGTCCTGTATGGTAACTTTTTTTAAAGTGATCTGCACTTCGTTGAGGAAGATAGATTGTAACTTTTGTTTTTTATTTCTTTGAATAATGCTGCTAATATATTATTGATAATCATGATTTGTTCATTGTTTGTATTACTTGAAGAGTATGTTTGTTCTTCTTCTAAAGAGATTAAATTAGGCATATAAAACATGAACATAAATAATACGTGTTTGTGATGGAGGACGGATGAGTTGTCAAGTGTTAGGATGGTTTTCATCAATATAATCTTACTCATCATTTGGCCCTTCGACATAGATACACTTATAAACGAAGGTAAATAAATGGGAAAACTGTGCTATGTAACAACACAAAAAGAACTTAACGCATATATTTGGCCGGTTATACGAACCATAGGACAATATTCTATTTTAATATCTGCAGCATCATGATGCTAATATTGCATATATTTGACCGGTTATACGAACCATAGAACAATATTCTGTTTCATTATCTGCAGCATCATGACGCTAATTGGCAATCGCGGACAACACATGTCATGATGACATGTTCATTCGCAGCCTGCCAACATGTCATGATGACATGTTCATTTGCAGCCAGCCAGTAGCGCTGCTAAGGCGTCTAATGGGTCATCACTGGGTTAACAAGATCCTCTTCCCCTCCCCACACCCAATAAACAGTCTCGGCTCTAGTGAAACAGGAATCTCTGGAGTAGAGGGAGGGGGTGGGGTTGGCTGGGCGGCAGTTGGCGAGGTAAGTGGACATTAGCAATCAACGGCGTAACTAATGAACTTAGTGCCTATCGTCACATGAGTAACGAACCGGTAGAAGCCATAACTAGGAACATTATTTGTTGCTCCGGAAGACGACCGTATGAAGGGTAGTTGTATGAAATCAATTGCATGGCTGTTTAACCAAGACGTTGCTAAATGAGACCTGTTTTTTGAATAATTAAAATGTATCGATGACCAATTTAGAAAAGAGCTTTTCGGGAGCTTCCACGATTATTTAAGAGCTTTGGCTTTTGATGGCTTCAAGGAACAGGAAAAGCTTTCTAGGGCGATTAATTTTACGAGTCGCTGGCAATTGACACGTCCATCAATGAACACCTTGTGAAGAAAATCGAACATCCCTTCACACGATGTACTTTAGTGACGTATGGCACTGACACTTGTCGCTGGCTTATGTTTCAGCTTGTCGTATGGCACTGACACTTGCCGCTGGCTTATGTTTCTGCTTGTCGTATGGCACTGGCAAGTGGCCCTGTTATAAGTAATCATTCAAAGAAAGGAAACGTACACTTACATATAAAAATAGAGGTACACTTACACATCAAAAAAATTGTAATTACTGCAAGTATACAACACTACACATAACATAAAATTACCATTTCATACCAATTATCAGAACGTTGAAAAAAATTAAAGTACGAGTAATATGAATGATCCCAATTCGATTTCCTAGTCTCACAAATTGTGAGCAATTGTTTATGGTAAAATGAATAATTCACAGATCAATTTAACAGTTTCTATTTTGTCAGTCGTATTTGATATTTGCTATGTCCCTAGACTTGCGATCCTCAGGACAACAAACACTTTTATTTAAAGTTAACCGGTTAGGAATGTGCTGAACGGAAAACACAACATCCTAACGACTTGAAAAACTTACTTGCCAGTAAAACACTTATCAACCAAAATACCAAGTGTAGAATATCTTCCCAATGTGTTGTTTGATCGCGATGCCATGCATACTCTTAAAAGCAACTAATGACTATTGATGACACACTAAGAAGTAATTAATGATAAATGTTTGGGAGAATACATTGATGAATATGATTGCTTGTTCAGATAATTTTTGACCATCCCAGCTTCTGTCCCTCATATATTTGCTTAGCTCATCCCTATTGATAAAGTTGTTGACAACTAACAATAGAGATACACCCAGTTTTAATGGACACCCGCTATTCCCAATTGGTATCTGTTGCGTAAGAGCATTAAAGAATATATTACAGAACTGTTAAGATCAATTCTACCATTGATATAGGGTAAAGCATTGCTTCTAAGGATGTGCAGTAATGTGTGATAAGCCGCAAAAACGTTCAGCGGAAATGTTTTGCTTTCAATTTACGTCTTAGTTTCAGTACCGAATGAAGCCCACCCTTATTCTCTGTTCCCAAACACTTCTTCGGTTACATGAAGAGTTGGTCTCTGTCTGCGAGGAAAAAGACGCAGGACAATCTCTTGGCTTGCTCCACCAGCACGAAGCAGAGCACTTGACCAGACTCGACTTTGCTCATTTAACTCAGTAAAATAAAATTGCCGTTGTACCAAATACTCTCTCCCGTCTCTCACAGCCCGCGAACCTGTCATGCATGTACATTTTTTGTTGGATTTTGGACGAGGAAAACAGATTTCACCATCTGTGTGGTTGACTGTTACATGTTTTAGCTATATACACTTCAACATAGGCGCGTTGCCTGTGCATACTTATGAGTAT
>SDVV010005115.1:0-19494 GCA_016164225.1 Gammarus roeselii | reverse complement strand
GGGGGGGGGGGGGGGGGGGCTTAAGAAATCTGGTCGGGCTGCTGCGAGTAAATCACAATCCATAAGTGTTTCACATTGATTGCCAGTTGTTGGCAACAGGGGCATGGTGGCGCGTCCGGTCCTGTGTCTACATCCATTAGGTGATTGTGGGATATCCACGTGTGCCCTGTGCATAAGCGGTTTATGAACACTCGGTCTCCCCTATTAGAAAACCTGGTGTCCCACTCTTCCACGGATGGTTTAACTGCAAGCATTTTTTGTCCACTTTGTGGCCAAGAGTCGTTCCATCGTGATGTTCTACGTGAGTTGATTACAGGGAACCAGTCTCGGTAATGTACTTAGATGAATTGTTCTTGCTGGGAAGACACCCGTTTAGCGTGTCTTCCCAGCAACGAGAGCGCGCTCGTTTCCTCTTATTCCCACGTGTCCAAGGGTCCAGCAGAACTCGACCGCTTGGCCCGCCTCGGACATCGTGAATAGGCCGTGTTGCATTTTTCTAAGGGCAGGGTGAACAAAGTGCAGAGTTTTTCAGCTGGGTGGGAGCACTCCGACTGTCTGAAAATATAAAATATTTGGGGAGGCGGTCACTTCTTGTAATTGAGATGGCCAATTAGAGTGCGTGCAGCTCTGCAGAAAATCTAGAGGCCTCTTGGGGTAGGGTGGCCGAACGCGAGGTCCCTTCGCCCACGGTGGCAGCTCCCACTCCGTCCGATGCTTTGGAACAGTCAGTGAATGTATGGCGGTGTTCAGAGTACTGTTCATCAAGTAGTCGCGAGACTTCTCGGCGGTACGTGTTTGTTGGGGTTGTTTCTTTGGGGTACGTTTGCAAATCTAGGTTGATCAGTGGTGGGCTGATCATACACGTTTGTGTGTTGGCTTGAAGAAATCGATAGGAGAATGAAGGCTTGATTGATTGGCGACTGATGTTGAATTGTTAAGAGGCTAGGGTGCCTGTAGCTTATTTGTAAGTCGTCCACGTATAGTGATGAAAGCAATTTTACGACGCGCGGAAGAAGGTCTGCTATCTGGTCGATCTTGAGTATAAAAAGAGTGACACTGAGGACGCTTCCTTGGGGGATGCCTATTTCTTGCGGATAGGATGGTGACAGGGTGTCACCGACCTTAACCTTGAAGGTGCGATTTTGCAAGAATTGGTGGATATAACGTGGTAAGTGGCCTCTCAGCCCTTTGCAGTGGAGATCCTTCATGATGCCGTATTTCCAGGTAGTATCGTATGTTTTTTTCACGTCGAAAAACATGGAAACCACCTGTTCCCCTCGGACAAATGCCTGTCTATTGTCAGATTCCAGTCTAAAAAGGTGGTCCGTCGTAGAGTGGCGCTTGCGGCCGTCACACTGGATGCTGTTCAGGCCTGCATGCATATCAAGGTAGTCGACAAGGCGCGTGTTTATCATTCTTCTCATGGTCTTGCAGAGGACATTTGAAAGAGCAATGGGGCGATGCTTATGTGGGTCACCGTGAAATTTTACGGGTTCGGGTAATGGGATAATTACAAATTCCCGCCATTGATCGGGAAAAAATGAATTTGAACACAGAGTGTTGAACACTTTTAATAAGTGCTCACGGGCGCCATCTGGGAGATTCTTGGTCATGTTGATGTGCACCCGGTCTGGCCCAGGTGAAGTTTCACGTGTATGGTCTATGGCGCACTGTACTTCGTGGAGGGAGAAAGGTTTGTTGTGGGCCTCTTCGTTTCTAGAAGTAAAGTCAAGATGTTCATTTCCTTGCAAGTCTTTTTTCCGTTGGAAAGCAGCCGTGTAGTTTGTTGATTGCGATGTCTGGCTAGAAGTCTGAACTAGTTTATTTGCGATTTTCGAGTGGGAAGAATAAGTTCTGCTTCAGTCTGAAAGGATGTTAATAGGTCGCTCGGGTTTCCCCTGGATACGTCGTTTTTTGCCCACACTTGGGAGAAGGTGTGTTTCGATTAATAGTGTTGACTAACTGAGCCACGCTTTCACGTTTCTTCTCCACTCGGAGCTTTCGGTATACATCAAATGCCCTTTTCCACGCTACTCGGTTCCTGGGGGACCGTGCACGTCGGTAGGCATTGCATAGCCTTTCACGCTTATCTCTTGCTTCTTTCACCTCTCGGCACCATCATGGTTTCGGAAAGAAGGTTGAAGGAACATATTGGGGAAGGCTTGCCTCGGCCGCAGCTTGAAACTTTTCGTATAGCTGGGCGACGAGGTCATTCCCCGAAATGTTTTCAGGGATGCCATCCATATCGCTCCACGCGATGTGTGCCGAGTATTCCACTTAACTGGCTTCCCGTTAGTTAAATCGAAGTTCTTGTGGGGCAGGGTTTCTTGATTGTTTGGTGAGAAGCGACATGATGACTGGGTTATGGGGGCTGTCGTGTGTTGAAGGCAAAACTCCCCAATCGAATTAGGGTGCCAGAGTGGGAGAGCATATGGATAAATCGATGGCAGTTTCAGTTTCGGGGGTGATTCGGGTGGGTTGTCCGTCGTTGAGAAGGACCAGGTTGTGGGTGTTTATGGTGTTAGCCCTTATCACTCCCCTGGGGTCTGTTCTCACGCATCGCCATGTTTCATGGTAGCTGTTGAAGACTAAGTAGAAGTATTGGCGAGGGCAGTTGGTTTAGCAATTCGGTCATTAGTGCTTCCGAGAGGTCATGGCTTCGTGAAGAGTTGATGGATAACACTGTTATTGGCCTTGAGACGCATATCTTTATAGCGATATCTTGGAATTCTGTCCTCATGGGAAGGGGGAGGTGATGTACGCTTTGGTGGATCATAAGTGAAATTCCGCTGTGAGCAGTCACGTTGGTGTTGCCTTCGCTACGGTGTTTGATATATTGGGGGATTATGAAGGTGGCGGTCTCTCAGAGTTTGATCTTTTGGAGGCCTATCACCAAAGGTTTACGGGTGGCGATTAGGGATAGTAATTTGTCTTTCTTGTTTCAGAGTCCGTGGCAGTTCCACTGAAGTATTTTGGTGTTCATTTTGAAAGCTGTTCACACTCAGACCTTGATGATCTAGAGTGGTCGGGTGATTAGCTGGAGATTTTGTGGCCTTTGCGTTTTTGAGTTTGCCCAGGGATTTCGGGTCGGGAGTGTTCACGGAAGTGTCCGCCTTCGGTAAAATGCGGTCTGCTGTGACTGCTGCGGTCGCGGCTGCGAGTGCTCTTGTGGGAGGACGAGGGTTTGTGCTCTTGTGTTTGTTTCGTGAGCGAGTGCGCTCTTCTTCTGTGGTAGCCTTTTTGATCTGCGCGGGTGGATGTGTAGACTGCGAGCTATTTGGGCCAATTAAGATGACTGGTTGTTCAGAGGTCTCGCGTATGACTGTTTGGCAGAGTTTTTATAAGCGCAGTCGTCGAGGACGTGATCGTTCTCGTTGGTGGCGTGTTCGTGAGTCGTGTTTGTTAACGGGGGTCGTGTCCCTCGCAGTGGTTTTCCACGAATGGAGCCGCATTTGAGACAGGTGGAGGTAGTTCTGGATTCTTGTGCTGGTGAGCCGTTATTTGATAGTTGTTACAGATTTTTTTGCTCAGTGACGCATGGGCATCGGAGACTTCTTCATCTTTTTACCTTTTCGTTTTTATAGTAGTGAGCCTTGCTGCGTGGTTAACTGCTGGGGATGCATTCATCTCTGCGTCCTCCTGGGCACCGCAGGAATTACTTCTAGGACTGTTCATCTCTACTGCAGGGGCGGTCGCTGGACTGAGTGAGGAAGCACTGCAGCCAGGTAGGAGTGTTGGAGTCTGGTTACGATGTTTGCTTGGCGATGTGTGAATGTCGTCGGGGGAGTTTGGTTGAATTGACGATTTGACTGCTTTGCCATAATTTTGGCGGTTTGAGTTATCGTCTTTCCATATTTGGATGGCTTGTTCCCGTGTTACTCTGCGTTCGTTTTGTGTGATTGTTATTTTTTTTTGCTCCATGTATACTTGGCAGTTGCGGTCGCCTGCCTCATGGAAGCATGAGCAGTGGTAGCATTTAGGGTGGCGGGCTGTGCAGTCTTTTCTGTCGTTCTCGCCAGCGCACTTCCTACACCGTTGAGGTGTATGCGGTTTAGAAGTATGCGGCTGGCAGTATGCGATGATGTGGCCGTATTCAAGGCATTTTTTGCACATTGGAGGCCATGCTGCAACTGGGTAGATTTTGGTTCTTCCTTGTTCACCCTTGGATTACTATGAATTCCGGTGCGTCGTATCATGGGAAGATAGTTTGGTATGCGGTAGAATTTGCGTTACGTGATTTTATCCATGTTGCTTTACGGACTTCGGTAACTCCGTAATACTCAGCCAGACCTTCAGCAAAAACACCGAGGTCGGTTGTAGGTGTGTAAAGGGAGGTGTATATAATTTGTTTGGTATCGTTGAAGGACGGATGCATTTCAACTGTAACTTTTTTGTTTGTTTATGTGGGTAATCTTTTGTATAGCGTTATTTTGTTCACGTTCTACGACGTAGGCCAGATATTTCTTTCCCTGTCGTTGAAATTCTTTCGGTTTTCCTCCAAGTAGTTCGGTGAGTGACTTCATCATTATAAATGGATTAGTTTAAAAGGCAACTTTGCTTGCACCACTTTCTATTAACGTTATGAGAAAGTGGGTGGGGAATGGTGCCGGTCTTTTGTCCTGGATAGGAGGGTCATTTTGAGAAAAGCGCATCGAGACTACAGCCTCTCGTCGCCCGACCCCGTGATCTATCTGGTATTGGAGGATCACTCTCTCAGTCTCCTCATCTGGGCAAAGGTGTCCGTTTACTTCACAGTAAAAACAGTGCGGTTCTTTGGACTGGCACGACTGGGGATCTTCCTGTTTGTCGTGGTCGTCTTGGGATCTGTATGAGCATCTTTGCTTAGCATTACAGTTTCCTCTCGTGTGTTTGTATTTCTGACATTTATAACATCGCCTCAGACGTCTCTCGAATGGTGTTACCTTGGTTTTGGTGGCGCAGAAGGGGATGTCTAGATATTTAGGTGAAGTAGGGCATTTGAAATTTAGTATTAGGGCTGTGGTGGTCTCTATTCTTGGTATGATCTTTGGTGCGATTTTTGCTCGACAACGCAGTCTTCGTATTGCACGAGTCCAGTGATGTACTCCTCGATTTCCTCCTTCGGGATATCTTCAACGTAAATCAAACATGAACTTGTAGAGAAGGTCGGGTGTGGCACTATTTTGCATGGCTTTTCGCAGAGTCTAGTTTTGAAGAGAATTGTGTCATTTTGAAGTTTTGTGTCTACTCTGATGGCAAAGCCTTCGTCGCCGCTGGTGGCGACGCTCAGGACTGGGGGCCCCAGTGACAGAGCCCAGCTCTTTTCGCCGAGTGTATGGACAAATATCCATTCTGTCGTTTGCGTCGAACGTGATCTTCAGGTGTTCGGGAAAGGTATTACTATTGTTGAACAAGTTGTGTTCATTGAATGGCGTGCATTGCTTCCTCCTTGCAGCCCTCTGAGCTCGGTTGTGGTTTTTGTGAGTGGGAGGGGGGTCATCGAAGTTGTCGTCGGACAAAGAGGTAGAGGTTGAGGTACTTGCGTAAGTTGCGGGCTCTTTAGTTTGTTGGTTCTCCACGAATTCATGGATATGGAGAAAAACGGCCTAGACATGGCCCTCTAGCGTCGTAAGACGGTCGTCGATCGTGCTAGCTTCTGCGGCGGAAACTTCTGCTTCCTGCTCAGGTAGTAGATTCCTGTTTTCCTGGACGTTCCTGATTTCCTGGACGTTCCTGGTTAACTCGTCGATGCGGTTGTCTCTCCGGTAATCTTCGGCTGAGGTGACGCTGGTCATCTTGGAAAGGCTGACGTTCTTGGCCGTTGGAATCTTGGTTGTCATTGCTCTGGAGGGGATGCTGGTCCCTCCTAAATGGGGTTTCTTTCTACTCCCAACGGTCACCTGGTTCGTACCAGGGGCCAGGGAGCTCACTTTGAAGGATTTTTGACCGGCTTTACAGATTTCAAAATATGTTAAATTTAAAATATCACAAACAATGGAAGCAAACCTGATTTGATTTGAGCTTCATTTCCACCGGAGCTTCAGCGTGAGTCATAATAGGCTCTCCCGTATGGCGCGAGATATCATGGAGTGTCTATGAAATGATATCATGGAGTGTCTATGAAATGATATGGAGTGTCTATGAAATGATATCATGGAGTGTCTATGAAATGATATCATGGAGTGTCTATGAAATGATATCATGAAGTGTCTAAGAATTTGATTAAATTTGAGCCTCATTTTCACCAGAGCCTCAACGTGAGTCATAATAGGCTCCCAAGTAGGGCTCGATGGTCATTGATTCCAGTAAGCTCGCACGTCTAAGTGTGCGAGGAAAAAACTAAACGACGCTTTTAACGTTAGAAAAAACGTGAAAATTTTAGCAATGTCAGACGCACGCTAGTGCGCAAAAGAAGAAACGCTTACTCGAAATGGATCTCCGCTTCCAATCCTTTAGAACATAAAGAGTGATATGTACGCACCCTAGTGCGAACAGGTAGCATCGTCGAGATTAGTACAAGGTCAGTGGCTACACGGGCAAATATAGCTCCGACAGCAACGCAACACAATATTTACAGCTACGCGGTTTAGTTGTATAAATACAATTTATTCATTTAGGTAAGATAAAGACTCAGATGAACCAAAACGAATCCTCGCCTCCAACCCCTCAGAACCTCATGAGTTATGTGTCCATACGTCAGTGCGCACAGATAGTATCGTCGAAATTGGTACAAGGTTCACGGCTACTCGGACCAAGCCAGCTCCGACAGCAACGCAACATTTACAGCTACACGATCCAGTTGTATTGGTACAATATATTTACTCAGGAAAGATAAAGACTCAGATGAAACGAATCCCCGCCTCCAACTACTCAGAACTCCAGTAATTGGTACAAGGTCTATGGCTTCACGGATTAGATTGACTCCAACCGCAACGCGTCACAAGGTTTTATAGCTTCGCAGTCCAGGTCAACCCCAGAAACTGCATATGGTCCGTGCACGCACGAGCGAGCACAGATTGAAGAAAAGATACCCATTCACAAAATCACAAACACGAACTCCCGCACAAATACTCCAGCATTATATTATTGTTGATCGTGAACAACAAAGTAAGAGCAGCTTTGTCATGGGCAGAAAAACTGCTCAGATTTTTGTTTACGCACTTATTGTTTAAGGGCATAGGGCTGGGGGGGGCATTGGTCCCTTGGGTCGCAAAAGAGCCTGATGAATCCCGACGGGTGACTCATGTCCCCCGGGTCTGCCCGAGCTCCCAGAGCCCCCTCGAGACCCCTTGCTTCAGCTCATCTCGGCTTGTCTCGAATCATTTCGGCCAGTTTCGGCTCGCCGCGACCAACTCGTCTCGCCTCAACATGTTTCGACTGATCTCGACGCACCTCGACCAACCTCGACCAGCCTCGACGCAACCCTCGCCCCCTGCACCAACAATCCGCGGACTGTGATGGTTATTTATTCCACTCAAGCATCTCACATAAACATCCTTCTGTTTATGGGTCTTATAGCACTGGGAGGGGGGAGCAGAGGTTCCAGGATTCAGAGAGGCCTCTAAAGGGTTCCACAGTTTCTCAAAAGAATCCTAAAGGGTCTCAAGGGTGTCCCAAAGGGCTCCCCAAATCCACCTGGTCTCCCAAGTCCCCCGGGTTCCCGAAACCCCGGGTCCCCGAGTCCTGCCGGTCCCACGCAAACCTCCCCTCCCTGGGTCACCTTGTCTCAACCAACCTCGATACATATGATAATAACCAATTCAAAATCTATCACCATGAAAAAAGGGCAGAGAAAAATAATAGAGCCCAAGCAAGAAGAAATACTAAAATACTAAAATAAAGTGTAAATGAGATATAAAATGAATAATCATCCATCCACCCCAAGGTGTCTATGAAATGATTTCAAATAGTGTTTATGAAACGATATCGTGGAGTGTCTATGAAACGATATCGTGGAGTGTCTATGAAATGATATCGTGGATTTGATTTGATTTGAGCCTCATTTCCACCGGTTTTTGATTTGATTTGAGCCTCATTTCCACCGGAGCCTCAACGTGAGTCATAATAGGCTCTCCCGTAGGGCGCGAGATATCATGGAGTGTCTATGAAATTATTAACCGATTGTTCCAAGTCATGATTTTAGGAGACCGTCGATCTGTCATTAGATTGAAAGCTGTAGGTGGCTATCTTTCATTACTCATGCCATTACACATATTTATTAAGTCTTCATGTCTGATTCAGTTTTCCGGTTTTAATTTTTTTCCCAGATTCGACATAGGAGAAGAAGTTACAAACGCATTTCGTCATAGATGATAGGCCACAGCAGCGGGTCTTCATGATCTTGTACAGTTACGGAGTAGAAACGTTCGGGTGGATTTACATTGTGCTTGCGGACACTTTTAAACACCGACCTTACGGCAAACATAAAAGACGACGACGGAGCTGGCTGACCTAGCGACGAGCTTCCGAACACTTCTCTTCGGTCAACTTTAGCGATTAACTTCCTTCGATTTAGTTACTGTTTCAAAAATAGAGATAAGTAAGATGGTTCCATTTATGTCTCGTGTATTTTCTCTGAGATTAATTTGAATTTAACATATCAATACTTGGAACGATTCTCTATGAGTCGATTTCAGAAGTTGCTAACATTGTTTGTCTGCGTAAAAGAGAGCCGAGAGAAGCCATGTCGAGGTTATATTAACGCTGGCGCCAGAAACTTGACATGGTAGAACCTCGTGTACCACGGTTCATGCTTCACTATGCGCTCGCCGGGGAATAGAAATAACTGAAAATATGGAAGACAACTGAAAATAATACAGTGACCCCTTTTGAACTCATTAATAGTACTCTGGAGTTCTGTACTCGAAAGCATGAACTCGATGCACGCTCTCTGATGTTGATTGAATTAAAAATATACGAGTTTCGGGAACTGGTACACGTTTCTCCACTTATTCATTAACGAGGACACCCAGAATCTTCATCAGGTTTACCAAGTATCCATGATTAGTATACCCATAAATTGGAGGAGTAATTTGCTTTAAATGGATGTTGTAAACTCGCTAAACGTATTCGACAGGCGTTACAGCGTGTGAAACATTATTTTGTTGACTCGGCTCATGAAACTGGTAACACGTGTTGGAAATGGGCACTAATTGTATTTAAAAAATGTATATTCATCTCTCATGCAGTTTGCAAATTGATTGGATAAAAGAATTGTAGAAAATGTCCATGTAATCCAGTGAAAATAGGCTCATTCACGTGGAGAGATGTAAACGTTTTATGGCAATCGCTTTAGTATCAACCTACTGGGGTGAAAACGCTGGCACTGATTTTGTGAGGGATGGATTTCAATGGAATAAACATGACTTGGCGAAATAATGCCAAGCTCAAGGGTAAGCTAATAACGAATTCAACAGATGGCTTCATGTGTGTCCTCCAATACAATTTCTTTTCATAACTATTTCTTCCATGGTGAAATAAACTGTGAATGTAAGAAATGGTGACCAGGCCTAAAGCACACACGGATGACGGCTAATACCGCACGCCGGTTTCTGCGGTCTAGAATATTCCGCTTATTAGATGCAAATGGCGGCGCCGTGTGCCAACTAATGAAGCGCGCAGACAGTCGGACAAATTGGGTTACCGAAGCTAACAAGGTAATGTTGGCCGACAGTCCTGCTAAAAGCCGTGTTTGCAGTACTTCAAACATCGTACATGATTTGAAACTGTTGACGGACTGGCGGTAAAATGTGATTGATGTTAGAGTCAAGTTAATGGTATATCCAATCACAAGAACGTCAGTCGCTCATGGGTCTGCTCAGCGCTCCCTGCGGTGATCCCTCTGGAGGGTAACACCTACTGAAAAAAATCGCAATGAATACGGATGTACTTCAATCGGCCGAGACTTATAGTACAGTTCCATGATCTACCATTGTTAGCATGTAACTCGTTAAGTGGTGTCGAGTGAAGGGATGGGAACTGGACACGATAAAAGAGATAGGGAGACATGGGGATGACAGCTCGTGCAAAAATCACATGTTCTGAGGCTATGGTCTGTTGCCCAGAATTCTTATGGTTTATCACCCTCAGAATTGTTTGAGTTATCAAGATGATCAAGTGATGCACTAAAAACGTGGGCTCAGCCGCTCTGAAAGGGGCATAAATGTTGCTACGTACTGTCTTTGGCCATCTTTTCCTTCCCGGCTTGATTACATCTATCATCTCTACTCATGCTCGTTCACTCAGCTGGAGTTAGTTGTCAGCAATGAATGATGTCGTCCATACTCTATTGAATTCCAAGTTTCCAGCGCAATATATTCCTCGACTCTTTCCTGTATTGCAATTTTTGGAAGATCGAACTCACTACGACAGCAAAATCTTCGACTTCTTTTAGTGTAATTAGTTTGATAGGTTTGTCCAGTATTTCTGATATAAGTCGATTGCTTCCTAATTTTTACGGCACTAAAAGACTGTCGCGGGCAGTTCAGGTTAAGGGGTTTATCGCCATCGGATTCTGAGGTGTCTTGGCGAGCTTCTCGTAGGGCGCTCCTGGTGGTCGAAAAACGGTGATTTCTCACTGAGTTGTGATCTACAGGATACAGACTATTTGTCGCCTTTTCTATGTGTTTTGACGCTGCCCTGATGTGCTTTACCGCCATTGGCGTCTCGTTACGAAACGGAATGGTTGTCGTTGCTTAGCCCTGGTTTCCACCTGCGGTGGTGGAAACTGCGCCAGCGCACCGCCCGAAATCCTCGATACCCACCTACACGCGCGTGTTGAGACAAGGGGAGGTGGGAGATGAGAAGGGGTGACCGGTTTAGTGGTGTGGTACAGTGTTTTTGTTGTTATCTGGATGAACTTTGTGGGTTGTGTGGCAGTTAACAAATGGCCACCCGTGTGGTACAATCTCGACCGTGGACACCAGAACATTGAAACTTGCAGCCTGTTCACGTCACTCAGCCACACGGCAACGCTCCAACCAGACGCGTGTAGGAATAACCTCATGTGGAACAAGGATGTTTTGTAGGAGAGAAACGATTGGGATTATTCACTAGTCCATAAAAAACAATGAGTGCATGTGTCGAGGCTCTGGCGTCTTGAAAGTGTCGGTGGGCCTGGGGCCCGAGCAACGCACAGCCTGCGTCCACGTCAACACCTCAGAGACGGCGCAATCCCCAACGGCGAGGATATGAAACCTGGTGCGTCGAGGGATTTGATTTAAGCCTCATTTCCACCGGTCTCAACGTGAGTCATAGCAGGCTCCCCCGTAGGGCTCAATGATCATGGATTCCAGCAGGCTCGCACGCCTCTGCGTGCGAGAAAAACAACGCTGTCAAAGTTAGAACATTTTGAAAATTTTAGTCGTGTCAGACGTACGCTGTTGCGCACAAGAAAAACATTTAGATGAAACGGATCTCCGCTGTTAACCATTTATAACTTCACGAGTAATATGTACGCAAGCCAGTGCGCACAGATAATATCGTCAAAATTGGTACAAGTTCTAGGGCTTCACGGATTAGATCAGCTCCGCAGCCCACGTCACACACTGAAATTACAAATGGTTTGTGCACGAGCGAGCAAGCACAGACTGAAAAAACACTTATTCACACAATCACCAGCAGGAACTCTCGCACAAGTACATCAGCATTGTTCAAGATGACAAAATTGTGGCTCGTGAAAAAGAAAGGGCAGGTTCATCATGTGCTGATAAACTGCTCAGATTATTGAAATTACACTTATTGTTTAGGGGGATAGGGTGGAGGGGTCAGAGGTCCCTCTGGTACCAAAAGAGCCAAAGTGCTTAAAACAATCATGCAAATAGGATTACAGTGACTCTTTGACCAACAAGACGGGATGGGGATGAAGTGCTTAAAACACTCATGCAAATAGGATTGCAGTGACTTTGACCAACAAGACGGGATGGGAATGAAGTGCTTAAAACACTCATGCAAATAGGATTACAGTGACTCTTTGACCAACAAGACGGGATGGGGATGAAGTGCTTAAAACACTCATGCAAATAGGATTACAGTGACTCTTTGACCAACAAGACGGGATGGGGATGAAGTGCTTAAAACACTCGAGCAAATAGGATTACAGTGACTCTTTGACCAACTAGGATGAATGAAACTATTTCAATACAGATAAATATATATTGTATTTATTATATATTTCTGTAGACATCATGACTAGACACATTAGGTTGTCGATACTTATTTAATGTAACAAATAAATAGGCGTGTTAGGTGTTATAGTCGCAGGTTAATAACTACTAAAATATTTGCATACCTACAGAACCTACCAACAGCACACAAAACATTTAGGTTCATTGTACTTCAGTGCTGAGGAAAAGTGTTGGCCTGCAAGTGCGCCACCCCCGGCGATGACTGACGTAAGACAAAGTCAGTTTCTCCGTGGCAAAAAAAACATTGCCACCTCAACTCGTGCAGTTGCCACACGAAGCTTTAAGCCTTTGTTGAAACGTTTAAATGTGATCGAGATGAAATTGGAAGAGAATGTTCGACGCTGACAGAAATGACACGGAGCTACGCAGTAGCATCTCATGAACGTAAAGCGGTTGTTCGTGATGAAACATAGACTTCTACAGAACAGTCATGCTGTATATACGTAGGATACAGGTTGGACCGATAGGAAATGAGGCGCGTGAAGGAAACAAGTTGATCCATCGCCACTAATACTGATATCGTCCAACAGAAGTGGAGGCTATTATATGACTGCCTTCTGCAGGACTGAACACCGAAGTTAATGAAGACAAGAAATATGATGAAGGCATTGTAGTAGTAGTAGTTGCATCTGTGTTCCACCGGAGCTTCAACTCTAATTGAATTTGATTTGATCCTAAGTTCCACCAGAGCCTCAACGCGAGTCATAATAGGCTCCCCCGTAGGGCTCGATGATCATGGATTCCAGTAGGCTCGCACGCCTCTGTGTGCGAGAAAAAAAAACGCTTTCTAAGTCAAATAAATTGAAAACCTCAGCAATGTCAGACGCACACTGGTGCGCATAAGAAAAACGCTTAGACGAAACGGACCTCTGCTACCAATCATTTAGAAGATCAAGAGTAATATGTACGCACGCCAGTGCGTGCAGGTAGCATCGTCGAGACCAGCTCAAGGTACGGCTACACGGACAAAGTCAGTTCCGTCTACAACGAAACACGACCTAGACCGCCACGCGGTCCAGGTCGACCACAGTACACTTTATTTATTCAGGTAAGATTCAGACGAAACGAATCTTCGCCTCCAATCATTTAGAACTTCAAGAGTAATATGTACGCACGCTAGAGCGCACAGGTATCATCGTTATGACTGGTACAAGGTGTACGGCTATACTGACGAAGTCAGCTCCGACAGCAACGCGACACAATGTTTACAGCTACACTGTCTAGTTAAGTAGAGGTACAATTTAGTTATTCAGGTAAGATAAAGACATAGACAAATTTAATCCCCGCCTCCAACGACTCAGAACTCCTAGAGTAATATGCACGCGAGCCAGCGCGCACAGATAGTATCGTCGAAATTGGTACAAGGTCTATGGCTTCACGGATTAGATCAACTCCAACCACAAAGCGTCACAGGGTTTATAGCTACGCAGTCCAGGTCAACCCCAGAAACAACATACGGTCCGATAACGCGCGAGCGAGCACAGACTGAAGAAACACCTATTCACAAAAACACCAACAGAAACTCCCGCACAAATTCACTAGCATTAAATATTATACATGACAAAATTGTGGATCGTAAAGAAAGTAAGGGCAGGTTCGTCACGGGCAGAAAAACTACTCAGATTATTGATTTCGCACGTATTGTTTAAGGAAATAGGGTGAGGGGGGGGCATAGGTCCCTTTGGTCCAAAAAAAGCGCCCGATATATCTCGGAGGGTAACCCAAGTCCACCGGGCGTTCCTGAACTCCCCGGGTCCACCGAGACTCCTCGTTTCAGCCCATCTCGGCTTGTCTCGAATAATTTCGGCCAGTCTCGGCTCGTCGCGACCAACTCGACTCGCCTCAACATGTTTCGATCAATCTCGACGCACCTTGACCAGCCTTGACGGGACCCTCGCCCTCTGTGCCAGTAATCCGCGGACTAATAATCAATTGTTCTACTCAAGCATTTCACATACATACATTTTTCTGTGTATGGGTTTTACAGCGTGGGGAGAGGGAAGCAGGGGGCCCAGGGTTCGGAGGGGCCTCAAGCGGGTCCCAAAGTTTCTCAAGGGGGTCCCCAAGGGTCTCAAGGGTGTCCAAAAAGGCCCCGGAAGAGTCCAAGTGGGTCCCCCCAAATCCTCCTGGTTTTACAAGTCCCTCGGGTTCCCGAAACCCCCGTGTCCCATGAGGACCCCCATTCCCGGATCACCTAGTCTCAACCAGCCTCGGTTCGTCTCGTCTCGTCGCCTCGCCAGTCGACTCGTTTCCACTCGCCTCAACCTGCCTCGACTCGCTTCGTCCCCTATACGCAGTGCCATTCAAGACTTTCACTCTCTAAGATCAACATCAACATTATTTCACCATTTAGCCATCAAAACTCCTAGCCGTGCTCGGACACATTTATTAGGCGCCCGAGAGAGCGAAAATTCTCCCACTGTAGGTTGAACAAGACTAACTAATTCATCGCAGAGTCCACCTAGGGCCCTTGCGGGCGTCTAACGATACATAATTATATAACTAATACAAAATTGATCTCCATGAAAAAGGGCACAGATAAATAATAGAGCCCACGAAATAAGGAAGAACAAAATACTAAAATAAAGTGTTAATGATCTATAAAATGAATAATCATCCATCCACCCCAAATCTTTCTTCTTGATGTGATCTTTGGTGCGATTTTTGCTTCGACAACGCTGTCTTCGTATTGAACGAGTCCGGTGATGTACTCCTTAGGGATATCTTCAACGTAGATCAAACATGAACTTGTAGAGAAGGTCGGGTGTGGCACTATTTTGGATGGTATATCACAGAGTCCATTTTTGCAGATAATTGTGTCACTTTGAAGTTTTGTGTCTACTCTGATGGCAAAGCCTTCGTCGCCGCTGGTGGCGACGCTCAGGACTGGGCGGCCAGTGAAAGAGCCCAGCTCTTTTCGCAGAGTGTATGGACAAATATCCGGTCCGTCGTTGGTGTCGAACGTGATCTTCAGGTGTTCGGGAAAGGTATAAATAACTTTTGTTGAACACGTTGTGTTCATTGAATGGCGTGTATTGCTTCCTCCTTGCAGCTCTCGAAGCTTGTTTTTTAGTGTGTGTGTGTGTGGGGGGGGGAGTCGTCGAAGTTGTCGTTGGACGTAGAGGTAGAGGTACTTGCGTAAGTTGCGGGTTCTTTACGAGTTCATGGATATGAAGAAAACTGGCCTTGACATGGCCCTCGAGCCTCGTTAGACGGTCGTCGATTGTTCTACGGCGGAAACTCCTGCTCCCTGCTCAGGGAGACCGGTGGCTTGGCTTATTAGATTCCTGATTTCCTGGGCGTTCCTGGTTAACTCGTCGATGCGGTTGTCTCTCCGGTCATCTTCAGCTGAGGTGGCGCTGGTCATCTTGGAGAGGCTGACGTTCTTGACCGTTGGAATCTTGGTTGTCATCGCTCTGGAGGGGATGCTGGTCCCTCCTAAATGGAGTTTCTTTCTACTCCCCATCGGCCTCCTGGTTCGTGCCAGCGGCCGGAAAGCTCACTTTTGAAAGCGTCTTGACCGGCTTTACCAATTTCAATCAACGTTAAATTTAAAATATCACAAAGAATGTAAGCAAACGTGCGATTAAAGGTCCCAGCACAAACTAGGGACCAGCCTGTACTATGAAGGGGGTTCTCAGTTATTATTTGGCACGGGAGCGTAAAAACACAAATTCCCGGGTTGTGTTGGTCGTTGAGGAATGAAGAAGAAGGGACGGAACCCGAGGTTAAATAGAGAAGTTAAATGTTTGAGTTGGACTGTTATTGCAAACTGTGCGCGCATGTCTGCCAGAGAGGAAATTAATGATGAAGGTTAAAGGGATCAAAGTCCACCGGAGCTGCCGACGCGAGTCTCTGCCAGCTCAACACTAGTTCACTATGGTCATAGACTTTGGTAGTTTCATTTTTGATATTTGATCTTCTTTCGTAGCGTGGAGTAGGAATTAATGCGAATTTATAAAACGCAGATGCTGTCAGTTATACGGAACAGACTAGACTCGAGCACCGGCTCGAATGCTTGCGGGCTTCCTCCATGGGCGCGAAAATCGCCGACGAAAATATTGAAAACGTTCACTAGTGGAGAGGAAATTACCAAACCCTTTTTAGTACTTTGGATGGATGTGTGTGTCAAGTATTTTGTTTATGAGAACGTCTTGAAACTGTGTCGAAGGCCTGAATGATCAAGAGCGCATACCTGAGTGCGTTGGGCTGGCTTCTTTTGGTTCAAATTTTCGTGGATGGTCCGTTCGGAGCCAGAAGGACGTTGACTCCAGTGCACTAGAAAGCCTTGACAATCTACTTTCATCGTGGATGGTCTGTGTGGAGTACTACGTCCTAAAATCGCGTTTGGTAGAGGATAATGGGATACGGGCATTAACTGTGAATCTGTCTCCAACATTTTCGAGGGATTCGGGAAGAGAAATAGTCTGTATGAGACTGGATCTGTGGGGGCCTCGTTATGTTCCCGGACATGGCAGGATTCCGGATAGGTATTCCAGGTGTTGGGTAAGGTATTGTGTAGAATGGAGAGGTTAAATAAGCTGACGGTGAGTGCCAACAGTGTGTGGACCAAAATGTTCAAAATGAATGTATAGCATGCGGTCTGAGCTCGTTGCTGACGAGTGTTTGGTCTGACTGATGGTGGGGCGACTGTCATCGACTGGCGCAGTATCTAGGCAAATGAGCATCGAGTATCTAGAAATGCTACAGAGCCAACCATTTTCATTTTCGAAGTAGCTATTCCACGCAGTTTTGAGGTGCATCTCGCTATACGGTTTCTAGGCAGCAACGATGCTGGGTTGCTCTGTTCAAAACTTTGAAGATATGGTGTTAGAACTTTCGAGAGAAGATGGTCGATCTTTTAGCTTTGAAGAAATTGTGTTAGACCTCGAGAGATGGTTGTCGACCTGTTTATGTACTTCAACTTTCATACAACACTTCTTGAGCTTTAGGCGCAAAGAGCAGTGTACGATGGGGTTATCGGATTTCAAATCAGAGCTCAGGTGGAAATAGGTCCTCTAATCTGATCCACACTGGTCTCGATACACCTCCCGCGCTAAGCTCAAAACATTCACCACTCTTAGTTCGGCAAACGGCACTTTCACGGCCAAATTTTCTGAATTTGTAACAGCGAGTTGGATTGGGAATGTTTCTTGGCCCGGGCAGATTAGGTTAAAGTGTCGAAGCTTTCCAGTGCGCTGAAGTCGACGAGCTTCTGACACCGTACGTTAAAACTGCAACAAGTGCTGCATCAAGTCGTCGTTTGCAGTTCATCCAGACAATGTAGACGTCGGGGCAGTGAGCAAAAGCTTGAAAGATATGACGTGAAGTTCGGAGTGCTCAGGGACACCGTCCCGTCGACGTTGCATTGTATGTATTATGTTTTAGTTTATGTATTGTTCCGTGAGCTCGGTGAGAATCAATTTACAGTGACAAGGCTTTCTAGTGCGCTGTTCAAACGTGGTTGCTTTATAACTGTTACAGTAATATTACTTAGTTTCTTCAGGTTTCGGATGATGCGACTATTCTACAACTTTCATCTCCACAAAGGCGGAGGGGCGTCTTGATTTCTTCGGTACGCGGCGAGAATCAGCGGGAGATAACCGTTAGCTAGGATCGTGTTGGTTTCAGCCAGACTCTCTCTGCTGAGTCTGCCTTGATAAAAAGAATTTGAAATAGTTCTTCAAGGGCAAGGGTTTCGAATATTTTTTGGTTCTCGAGATGGCGTCCTTGATCTTGTTGGCGTGGCGACGGCACAAAATCTCGCGTATCGTCATTGAGAAGTGGCGCTCATCGCGTTCTCAGCTTGGTTTAATCCTCAAGCAACATCTGCCTTAAGAGATATTTCGGCTGACTTAGGCCATCAGAATTAGAAGGAAAGTTGTAGTGTATAATCAAGCTAAAGAATGCTATGGTGAGCGTGATCAAGATAATAAAAGATACATTTTATAAAGATACAGTGAGATACAGACACATGGCAAAATTCTACAGAAAGCGGGGTGGTTGACGACAGAGCACCACACGCTCCTCTCATTCACTCTCACACATAGTACACCTTAGCTCTTTAGCGCTGAGACCCCCTCAACACACACATCGGTGTCGCGTCATAATTGCCGGGCTCTCCCCCACCAACATCTTGTTTCTCAATAAGACGCCAAGAGCGAGAAAGCTCACTCGGGCCGCGTCCATTTACACCTATCAATTGCACGCCTTCTCGCTACCTCTTCAGTGATGTCTCTCTTACTCAAAGCATGCTGCACACTATCTCCACCTAAATTTTAGTCAACCTCTAGGCCTACTTCCACCCATCTCCGCTTCCATAATGTTTTTCGCCCACCTCCCATCATCAATCCTCCCCATGTGCCGAACCACAACAGAAAACTTGCATCTACTCTCATCTAACTACTTCTTCACCATCCACGTTCTCATTCAAAGGCAAATAAAGATCAAGTACAATTAGGTGTCCACCCTCTCGGTTAGGACCTGACTTCGTAGGGCCTTAAAACCAGCCAGTTGGGGGGAGCTGCACGGTCAACAATAGCTGCATATACAACCTCCGCAGGGTGATAGCCGAATGTAATTAGCCATCACCCAAAAATTATACTGAGCACATCAAGTCTCAGGTTCGGGTGGAGCTGAACACCGTGTTTGGGAGGTACATAGCTATAAGAGTGTAGTCTAAAAGAGGTGCCGGTGCTACATGCCTAGGATTCAGCAAACTACACACAAAGCTGCAAGCTGACAGCACAGTTCAGTTACGACAAGCGTGTGAGGAGGTGACAGTGTGCACCAGACAGGTGATTGGTTTGAAGAAACCGCGCGTGCAAACTAACCAACAACCATTGGCACAGTTTGTAAGGTCGAAACGATGAGCATTGAAGATACTGAAGACCGAGTCAGGGAGACGCGTACTTTTCTTCAGGAAGATGACTTACAAATGAGTGTATAAAGAATGAATCAACGTGATATCATCGAACAAAATGAACCTACAGGACAGTAACATGCGAATAGTAGTGGTAGTAGTAGCAGCTGTGTTTTACCGGAGCCTCAACGCGAAGTCACTGCAAGCTCCCTCGTAGGGAACATGCAGATACAGATACAGACACTAGGCCGCATCCCCCAGAAAGGGGGGTGGCCGACGGCAAGGCGCACCTCACACCCTCACACGCTCACACTCACACAACTTAGCCCTTTTGTGCTAAAGGGTCCGGCCGGTAGCCCCTCAACTTACACTCTGGGTCCCGAATGTACCGAGGAACCGTCGTCAGCAGCTGGGCCCGACAGTTTTCACTGGTTTACCCCCGCCGCGTCACAATGGCCGGGCCCCCCC
>SDVV010005114.1:0-19494 GCA_016164225.1 Gammarus roeselii | reverse complement strand
CTTGTGTGTTCCCGCCCTTGACTGGAGATCGGGAGGGGCGCGCTGGGGGTCTGGGGATGTTCAGGTATTCATCCATTGGCCAACTTATGGCCTGTTGTCTACAGGTTCATCTTCAGTATCCATGGCGTTAAACCCCACTTCTGAATCAGCCTAGCTGATCAGGAACAGTCTACAGTTGGTGAAAAGGGTGAGAGAGCGCCAAGGTGAATGGTCCACTATCCAAGGTCCTGGGGTGGGTGCTGCCTATGTCTGTGATGTGGCCTGGAAGAGGGAGACCTGGATGCAGGCACTGCTCTGCGTTTGCTAGACCCAAAATTGAATTCAAAAGACACCCAGGAGATGGGTGGCTATTTTTAGTCAGGGAAGCCCGTACGGGTGCTGCGGCATAGCCCGAGATACCCAGGGGTCTTTTTTTGGACTTTTTTTTACCTAAAAAAAGTGCCCGAGATACCCAGGGGTGGAAAAGCCTGTCACGGGGTGCCAGATAGAGAGCGGCATGCCCGAGGTGCCCGGTCTTATTCTATAGCCCAGGTGAGCCTGGACCCAGTGGACATAACCCGAGTTGGTGTGCGCGGAGTTGGTGTTTGTTCGGCAGGCTCCATGACCTTGCCACTTGAACAGCTTGGGTGGGCATTTTGCCATCGCTTACAATTTAACAATAGCTAGCTGTTAGATTGCTGAAAAAACAAATTAGTTTGGAACATGTATCCTTTAATATAATATTGTAACGCTTGACTGTAACCGCTTAGGAGAAATTTGCATGGTGGATGGTTCTTCCCAGTGTTGCTAGTCGTCCGGACAATACAAAATAAAAAAATTACCAATAAAATTCCCATACACTACAGGACAAATAAAAATCCATTTATTAAATAGAAAAACTCATGAACAATAGAATATTGGTTAAATTTTTTCTTTCATTTTATGAATTCAGTGATGTTATGGTCAAACAATACAGTGAAAAATATTTTACTTGCTTAGAATTGATGATTGATACTTGAGTAATTTGATTGAAGCTCATTATACTATGAAACAAGCGCTCATTCCAGTAAGATTTTTTTTTTGTAAAGTGATATTTAAATAAAAAAAATTTTAGAAATTCTCCAAACACTTTCTAGAAACTCTGGAGAGTCTCCTACTTTGCCCTTGCAAACCAAAGTTCCCACTGGTGAGATAGCTGCCAACACAGAGTCAATAGAGGAAACACTTTCTCAAAAAGCATTCAACTTGAATGAATTGAAAAAGTGTCACCTCTTGGATTCACAAGGCCTCCATAACACCAGCCAATATGGCAAAATAAAGTTGATCCAAGATATTCTATCTGATAGTGATTAACTTTTTATTAGCTTAACTGAGACACACCAAGATGGAAATGTTAAATCAGCCGAGCTCTATATTGAAAATTACACTTTTTACAGAAGTGACCGCACAAATAGGAAATGTGGTGTTGGGAGCTATGTGAAAGAGTGTCTTGGAAGCTGCAAAGAGTTGAAGTTTTCCAATGATTACTGCGAGTGTCTTGCTGTTAAATTTGAAAAGCTGATAACCAGAATAATTATAGTGTATAGACCACCAAACTACAAATTTGTACATTCTGAAGATGTGCTTGGAATCTCACAGACATACATGTTGAACATTGATCAGACTGAATTTGAAATCTTCCGCTGCGGTGACTTCAATTTCCCATCCATCAAATGGTTAAATAATGATCAAGCAGCGGCACCTGGTAGCTATATCATTGGCAAGATAACACCAAAGCTGCAGCAAATCAAGCTGAAACAGTTCAAATTAGTAGATACATATTTTCTTATTCAAATTATAGAAAAGCAACATGAAATAACAATATCTTTGATCTAGTGTTTTTCAACTCAGTTGGGTATATAAAAACATTAAAATAACTAAAACGCAACTATCAGATCATAGTGTGATTGAAATGAGTCTATATGCTGACCTACTGAGAAGAAACACAGCAAATACCATCTTCTCCAGGAACATTACTTTCCAGCTAATGAACTTCTTCAGTGCAGATATAAATTGGGTAAATTTAGACAAATCTCTGTCCAATTTTCATTGGGAACAACTTATTGATCAGGCAAGCAGTGAGGAGGAAGCAAAGAATAACTGATGATATACTGTTGCCGGTGTGAGTACAACATGCCAATAAAAATAAAAATTACCAAAAGTAGCAAGGATTATTCAGAAAGCAAATTGCTCATGAAAAAAAGCAATAAAACAGAACAAACTATGCAACAGAGTAAACCCATTTAGATGCATAAAACAAGAAGAAGCCATCATCTTGATTGAAAAACAGATAAAAGGTTCCACACATGATCAAGAGAGAAGAGAAAATGACAAGAAAGCTATCAATAAATTTACAAAAAATTCTAAATTTTTCTTAGCTTGTGCAGCCAAATTTTCAACTTCTAAAACAAAAATTGGCTCATTAATTGATGAATCCAGTCAACTGGTAGATGAAAACAAAGCAATGAGAGTTGTTGAGTGAGAATTACAGATGGGTATTCAGTATCCCAATGCTAACTCATACAAATTCTGAAATTGCCTCTGAATTTTCATTGACAGATCTAAACATTGACATCTCTAAAATTACAAAAGCTTTTGATGACATAGGTAGCAATAGTGCATCAAAACCAGACAACATCCCAGCTGTTCTATTGAAACAATGCAAACAAGTACAGTCATGACCTCTACGAATGTTGTGGCAGAAGTCTTAGGACTTCTCCACCATCCACCACCCACCAGATCAGCAACCTCACCATAAGTCAGCAACAGTTGATCTTCCGTGCTCCTTCCCGCCCTGAATCCAAATTGACCGCTTGACAAAATGCCAGAATCTTCCATAAAAGACATCACATGCGACACAATAACTTGTTCCAGCACCTTACAACATACAGAAGTGGGACTCGCAAGTCTATAATTGAGAGGGTTGCTCCTCGCACCAGACTTGAATAAGGGACCTTCCAGGCCCCCGGCTAAACTCCCTGGTCCAAGGCCTTCACAAATATAAAAGACAAGGGCAATGACAGCTGCCAAGAACATTGCTTCTAAACACTAGGGTGGATACAATCAAGTCCAGGGACAGAAGATGAATCTAAATTGTCCAGAACCTGGGAGATTAACAGTCTTGTCACACAAATCTCACAAAAATTTACAGAAAAAAATTGATCAGGGAAAGGGCCAGCAGGATCAGCGTCCACATAAACAGAAAAAAAAAATCCCCAAACAGCTGACTCATGTCTCTCTTATTAGCAATAACCTCACCAGATAGAAGCTTCAGAGGACCAACAGAAGGACAGCCCTTCTTTCTTTTTCTGATATAGAAGTGAAACATCTTGGGAGCAACAGAGAAATTGTTGGCTAGTTCCTGTTCGTACAACCACTGGCTGCGCTGAGAAAATTTTTGGTACTCAAAATTGAGCCAACTAAACTTCCCAAGGACATCAACACTTCCTCATACTGCCTACCAAGCTCCCTCCTCAAAAGCTTGTACTGCACCCAAGCCTGAGATCTACTGATCATCAGCTCCCTCGGAGGGCCCCGTCACCAGCTTGGCCGCAAAGCAGAGTCATGAGTGGGAACAAACCTTCCAACAAGCAAATGGATAACTGACTCAAACAAACTAAAATTCTCCTCCACAGCGCTGTACAGGAACTCATAATGCCAGTCAACGTCAGTCAAAGCCTCTCTCATTATCTTACAATCTCCACAAGACCACATGACCAATCCAGAACCTGTTGAAACAATACTCAACAAAGACAGGGGCATGGTGGCACCCTGGGAGAGGAGGCAAATTTGCCACAGATGACACCGGATCTTCCTCTGTAGTCAGCACCAGATCAAGAGTGGTGGCCGAATCAATAAAAGTACTTTCCCTCACCCACTGAGTGAGTCCAAGAAGAGCAAAACAATCAAGAAACTGCAAATCAACTGGAGGCATATAATTATTGAAAACATCTACAGACCAATCCAACGAAAGCAATTTGAAATCACCAAGAACCACAACCTCCCTACCAACACAAAACTCCAGCAGGAATTTGATCAGTTCAGCATAAACTCCAGCAGGAATTTGATCAGTTCAGCATTCTCCTCAGCCAAATAGGAGGGTGAATGTAAGCCACCACAACTGAGACATCATAATCCAGGAGAGAAATGGCAGCAACATTAAGAAGACCTACTTCAGCTGGCACAAATGTAAAATTGTTTGCAACATATAAACAAACTCCATGCTTCTTTACTTCCCCCACCACATCTCCCCTCACCAGCTGAAACCCCGGCAAATCAACAAAAGTCGACAATACCAATGTAGTCAACCACTACTCTCACACACCAACCAGCTGCAAGTCCCACTGCTGCAACATATGACCAACATAAGGGACCTTAATCGTAAAGGAATTTAAATTTACACAGCACAACTGCAAAATGGTGAAATCCATCAGCAAAGACTGCCTGGCTAATTCAAAACAACATCCTCATGGCCACCTGGAGTTCCACGACCACCACCACCAGAACCACAGTCACTCCCGGCACCACGACCGCTTCCGCGAGCCCTATCTTGGCCGCCTGCACTTCCTCCGCCGCCAGCATTTCCCCGGCTGCCAGCACTCCCTTGACTGTCAGCACCAACTCGGCCGGCAGCATCCCCGATACTACCATACCGCTGTAGTAGTGCAGGCCTACTACTGATTAGTATTTATGTTTTCCATCTTTGTTTTGTCAGCCTGTTTTAATCAATTTACCTTGCACCACTTCATTCATCTTTCAATCTAAATGAAGTAACTTGCCCTGCCCTCAAAATTGTTTGCCTATAGTTATAATGTTGCTGTATGCTTGCATCTGCAAATGCTTGTTATTTTATTGATTGTTTATTCTGCTTTCTCCCTTGCTTGTGCTTGATTAATGTAATGCATGCATGAACTGAGTGCTTATCACACCTCACCACCCAGCATTGCAGGTGGAATACCATTGCCTGTCACTCCTGGAACCATCACCTTGATGGGCTGCAGCCAATTGTTCTCACAGGATTTGGCGAGTGCTGCTGTTGTGACCGGCTGTAGCTACAATGTCACTGAACCTCATACATTTCTCTAAATGGATTATTGCCTTGGTATCCCTGATTTCAATCATTCAAGGTTTATTTGCCTCCTAATTTGTTTTGATAATCATCATATACTCAATTCACTGGTATACAAAGTTTTCCAATAGTTTTAATTAATCTCTTTGATGTTATGCAATATTGGTTAAATAAGTTCATTCAATGGGTTTTTTCCACTGCTGATCATAGAAGCCAAGCGTCACTATTCATTACTCATGTTTTACAACTGTTTTGCCAATCAATTTTAATATTACTCACTCATGTATGTATTTTATTAACTAACATTTTTTTTGAAGCTACGATGAAGTTAACAAGGCAATGCTTTGTTAGTTAATTATATATCTCCAATGAACACTAAACTGCACAGAGCAAATGACAGTAGCATGAGGCTCCCTGCTCAAGTAGGATGATACGCCTTAGTGGGTGTTGGCAGCTGTCTCTTTACTGATTGCGGAGCAGTAATTTTCCTGGACCTGCGTAACTTAGTTGCCTGCTATCTTTTCAACCTCTGCATCTGCTCAGTGCCCTTGGCCGGTCTTGGAGTCCCAGCCAGCAGTCCGGGTTGCCTGCAGGAATACAGGAATAGGTGTTTGGATTTGTGGTAGGATTGTGGGGATTGCAAGGGTTCTTTTGCTGTCCGACAGCTCTGCTGTGAATGATGGTGGTGGTTAATGTTGGTGTCTTTTTAGAGTGGGTTGTTTTAAATTTGAAAT
This sequence comes from Gammarus roeselii, assembly GCA_016164225.1. NCBI lineage: Eukaryota > Metazoa > Arthropoda > Malacostraca > Amphipoda > Gammaridae > Gammarus > Gammarus roeselii. Next base: position 13,674 of record SDVV010005114.1, on the reverse strand, counting down.
TATACCAGATTAGGTTTATAATGTTTTATTGGTCTTCCTAATTTTAGCTGTTGCCTGGAGATCCAGTGGCTGTGGGTCTTTTGTATCATTCCTGGATGCCAGTCCAGGTAAAAATTTATAATTGTTGTTCCTTTTCAGGTCGATGGTCGGAGGTTGTTTTACGCTCAAACCTGGGAAGTAGTCCATAAGATCATTGTGTTAGCAGAGTCTGTTTGCAAGTTGTGTGCAACTGGGCCCAGTTAGTATGTGATGATTTATATGTTTCAGAATATTTGGTGTTTTTGTGATGAAAGGGTAGAGATGTTGATGTTTTGGCTATACTCTGTGTTGCTCGTGTGACTTGTTTTGTATGTGTTGATCTCCTGGGTGCTTTCCTTGTATTGATTCTTTTGGTTGCCCGTCATTGTTGATTGTTGTTCTGGAGAGTTTTTGGGCTGTGATTGGTGTGTTTTCATTAAATTTTTGTTTATTACAGTCATTTTAGGGTTGGGTATATTCATCTCACTATTCATGATTAGTTTCTGCTGTGTTTGAGGACTGGTTTGTCTTGAGGGAATGATGCTTTCTGTTTTGGCCCGTTGGAATTGAACTATGTACAGCTGATGCGTTCTGCCCCGTACAGTTGGTTGCTTGCTGGTGATTTGGCTGGTTAGATTCTTGTTGCAAAATATATCTACTGCGCAGAATAATGAGCATAGTGATTTGTGTGCTTCTTCACTTTAATATGAAATTCTGAACATTTAGTCTAAAACAATCAGTTAGATACCATTTGCAATCCTTCAAGTTTTTATTATTTGAATAATAATTCAACCTTTTTCCCTATTGAATGTGTACCTTGTCATCCAAGTCAATTAATGGACCATGTCAGAGAATATCTAATCATACTCAATATAATCCTAACCTCAGCTGTGATACCTACTGTGATATGTTTCCAAAAATGATACCTTTTAATTGCTCACCTATTTTGTCCAATTTACCTTAGAGTGGCTTGCTTATTTACTTCTATCAAGCTGCTTTGTTCATGAGTAGTAAAACATTTTGTCCCTTAGCTCAACCATTTCTACAAGTTGATTTTCACTACTGACTGCATTCAATTTTAGTGTTAAGTATTTTTGAGTTATGTTCACTGCTTCTACCTGTGGTTTTACACTATGCTTGTAATTTGGACACTTTAGTGGAATGTCCTTGTAAATAGATGTACATATCTATACTTTTCATTTCTGATAAGATATCCATTTTGTTATTTTTACAGCTGAGCACCTTATCTCCGTTGGAGTTAGTTGCCCTAGCTCCCTCTCCTTAATACTAGCTATGTCTGGTCCATTGGACATGACATGAGCGTGGAACTAATTTATGTGCTTGCTCTTTTACTCCTGTTGGAGCTGGGTAAATCTTATGAATAGATTTGGTTTTATTACACCAGAGCACCTCAAGACCTAGAGCTGATTACTAGTTGACCCTAAACCAATGTTAGTCAGTCAACAGGACAGAGGCTGCACTACAATACCGCCACGGTCATCAGCAATGCCACGGTCATCAGAAACGCCACGGCCACCAGCAGCACCACAGACTAGAGGAATCAAACTAGTCACGGCCACCAACAGACTAGAGGAATCAGACTAGACACGGCCACCAACTCCGCCACCACAGACTGTGCCAGACTAGAGGGATCCCTGGAAAGAACAGGCCCTCCCAGACAAGCGCCAAGCCCAGCCCCTCACCCAGCAGCAGCTGCCAATAACTCACTCCTCTCCCCCCTGTCACCCTCTGATGCAGTGAGAGCCTGTCTCCTAGCCAGTAACTCACCCCTCTGCCTGTAAGTAAGATCTTTCTGGATAAAAAGGCTCTGAAAACCATCCAAGCTCCTCAGCCTAGGGGCTAGGGACAGTAAGTTGTGCCTGGAATCATCATTGACCATTTTAGCTCTGAACAGACCGGTAGCACCAATCTTGACCACGCTGTAAACGGGCCGCACTGAGTGCTCTTCGGGGGAAAATATGTGTGGGTCCCTTCTAGGCACCAGGTTCAGATGCGCTCAGCCCGTTGAGACAGCCTCCTCACACCCCTTATAGCTGTCCTATCCTCCCAAATAGGAATTCTTAGCCACGGACGTGGCAAGAGACGCGGCCAACGGGCCGACTTGCATTTACCACTCTCTCTTTATTGAATCTTTATTACAATTTCTATAACAGGCTGACAAGCACATCCTACACTGCAAATTACAACATGACAAAGTAATAATACTCTGCAAGATTTACAGGTCAGCATATGAAGGTCAGGGCACCTGCAAATAATACAATAATTAAATGCAATATAAAAAGGGGGTCCCTGGAACTAAAGGGCCACTACCCAAAGCCCCCAAGGTGCTACCCAATATACAAACACATATACACATACAAAGGGATAAAAAGGTAGCAAGGGCAACAAATACTGCAAGAGTGCTACTGTGCTTGAAGAACCAGCAGACCGGACTGGCTCATTATATACGGTCACGATATCCTCATATTTTAATCTTCATATCAAAGAACTAACCCGAGCATGGAGTAAAACAACCACAATAAATAAACTCTAAAAGCTCTGCAGTAAAATAACACTTATTGATGGAAACACCTCTGTATTAAAATGATCAACACTGGAAATCTTCAGGCCCACTGGCCGATAGACTTCACTTAAGCAAATCACAGTTTAAAATGCACCTCAGTAATCTCATGTAACACATCACAAACCCACAGTTTGCAGTTAACTTTACATTAGTAGCTATAAGGGTTCAACCAACTTGGAGCACACTAGCTGTACTCGTGGGAGCTATGCTAGTCTCCATAATTTACATAATGAAGTACCTAAGTACTACTGAATAAATTACAATTGACAACAACCCGACTCATGGAGGAGTGCACTCACATATAAATCACTCCAGCACACGGGTGAACTCCCACCTAAGGACCATCCCTCTGTTGCCACTCCCAGCAGCAAGCTGCAGTGGTTTGACGCACTGGACAAACAAAGAGGGGACAGTCCCCACGAGGGATCCCGATAAGCTGGTAACTGATATGATTAAGAGTTACCGGAGAGGAGTGCTCAGGTGTCCCAGAGGGTGCACAATCCTCTTGGATACATAAGTATCCCCCTGGGGAAAAGCACATGAGCGTGGGAAATCCCACAACAACGTTAGTCAGATCAACATCAACGCCCAGGTAACTGCAAACTTGATGAAATTTTGCTTCCACCAGCTCAACAGTATCACAATCAAAACTTAACACAACTGAGCACTTACTTTTCTCCCTCTCATTTAGCTCCCTCACTTCCTCAAAGACATCTCTCCTAAACAACCCAGCAACAGAGGAACTATCAGTGCCATGGCCGCCCAGTCTGCTGACTTCCCTGAGTTGACCCACAACTGCACTTACTCTTTGCACCTACAATCACACCTCTTACCTGCCCCACCAATGCTCCAACTGCCACCAGCAACTGAGAAAAAGAACCCTGAAGATGATCGACTGCCTCAAATTATCCTTGCAGCCTTGACAATGACAACAGATGTACCCAAGAGCACCAGATGAATTGGACAGGACACCACTAATCAAACTTCCTTTGATACACAAACACGTAGTCTCCGAATGAAAACCTCTCAGACAGACACCACAGAAAACAGGCTCATCACTCAGCTTGGTATGATAAAAGCCACACGCCTAACCAGCGCTCGCTACAGCAGTCCAGCTGTTCACAAGACCACCAGCACACCCAGCACCATACAACCCTGCACAATCACGCAAGCAGAGCCACCGGATGCCACAGCAGACTGCAAAGGCAAGGAAGGCAAGTCAACAGGAGGCGCAGCTGAAGCCAACGAGGACATTCAGCAGCGACGCTCAGAAGCACCCGCACCCCCAGGAAAGAACATGCACCATGGCGAGGAGTGACAGCCTCCAAGCTTGCTCCCCTCTGCACCTCCAAGGCCAAAATTTCTCCCCTGCTGAACTCCTCCAGGGCCTGGATCATTGACCCCACCAAGCTTGTGCAGGAAGTATTGCCATCTCCACACAGGTCCAGCACTGCTGTACAACCACCGGGCCCCACACTCCTGCCAGAGGCCTCCTCAATGCAGACTGAGTTGAGCTCCACCCACTCCTCCCGACTTTCCCCACCCAACATAGTAAACCTTCACTCTTTCTTTGCGGAGGTCAACAACCTTGACATTGTACATCCTGCCATCCCTTCTATCACGACACCTCAATAAGTCGCACTTCAAATAAACACCTGTCCCCCCCCCAACCACCGCACATCCCGCTCCAAGCATCACACCGCAGTAGGTATCAGAGTTATTCATCAACACTCTCCTAAAAGGTTTTATTTTCAGTACAAACAACCATATTAATAAAAAGGTTTTCCACAATAAAAGCGGTATCATCCGGAACAACACTGGTCAGTAGGTGTTCAGCCCAGGCGTTGGTACCAAGAGGAGTTCAGTACAAATTATGATCCAGAACCCCTGTGCTATTTGAAACAGTTAATAAACTGTACGTGAACAAATGCGATCTTTCTGGATATCTCTATGGCATTTGATGTTGTCAATCATTCTGTTTTGTTGGCCAAACTGAGGTGTGTGGGTATTCATGGTGGATTGTTGGATTGGATTTGTAGTTTTCTTATTGTGAGGCATATGTGTTCCTGGGGGGGGGGGAGTGACTTTAGGGAGGTGACAAGTGGAGTACCCCAGGGTTCTGTGCTGAGCCTGCTCTTGTTTCTGCTGAATGTTGATCATGTTGCAGTGGGAGTAGCTTCTAAGTGGAAGGCTTTTGCTGATGACTGAAAACTTTATTTGAGCTTCCCATGCAAAGTACAAGCAGTTTGCTTGGGTGTGTCTTCTTTGCAGAGAGATCTTAATTTGGTGCGGTCTATTTCCTTGTCATGGAATCTCTCTGAACATTGCCAAAAGTGTCTTTATGAGTTTTTACAGGGGTCGTCTTGAATTGGAGCACCTTCATGATGGAATTGCTTATAATGTTAATGTTGTGGCACTTGAGATTGTTGATTCCTGCTGGGACTTGAGAGTGCTTGTTGACTCAAGGTTGCAATTTCACTTCCATGTGAAGAGTGTTGTTAGAAAGGCTTCCACTCTGTCAACCAGTCTGCTTCATTCTACTGTCAATAGGAGTTGAGTTCTGTTTTCATGGTGTCTTTGTTTGTAACTCATAAGGCCCATCTTGGACTACTGCTCTTGTGTGTGGAATGTGGGATATTTGGGGGATCTGAAACTTTTGGAGTCTGTTGACCAGAGAAATAGAGGGTCTGGGTGGAGTGGACTATGGTGAGAGGCTCAGAGCTTTGCAGTTGTTTTTGGACAGAGGGAGGTTGTTGTGTCTGGATCTGGTGAAATGTTGGAAAATTAAACCTTGTTCTGTGGATTCAGGGATGTTTACTCTGTTTGATTGAGCTCCAGATATTGTCACTCGTCGTCATTCTTTCAAGCTGGTGGTTCCTCTCTGTCGGACCGACTATAAACGCAGATCCTTTTATTCATGCCGTGTTCAGGTCTGGGGCAGTCTGTCCTCTGATGTGGCGCAGTGCAATTCCCTCTGTGTCCTCAAAGTTGGCAGGGGGAGTGGAGTGTTGTACATGTTCTGCTAGGCATAGTAGATTTGATTCATGTGTTGTGACAGTTGGGTGCAATTGTTGACCAACTTCAGAGTTTTTTGTAAACATATTAAGCGCAATCCAACGAGTGTCCTGCTGCAGTTTTGATACCGTGTTGTTCTTTAGATTGCCGGCACGCTAAGGTATACATACTGCCTTCCATGCCCGCATGCCCTGTTGGCTGTGGCGGGCTACAAAGGTGAGATACTTCCAATATCCCCCAGACCATGAAACATGCCGTCATCTTCCCACTAGCAAAAGGAGGTAGCCTCAAATCGAATTTGTTCCCATACCAATTACTAACTGTGTTTGGTAACATGATAACTGCTTGAGTCTGTGCAGAGGAGATGGACAAGAAGTGTGGATGGTCTTGCTGAGTTGGATTACTTTTCCAGACTGAAGCGACTTGGCTTATTTTCTATAAAAGGAAGGTTTCTCAGGGCCGACCTAATTAAATACTGGAGGATCATCTGCAGGTTGGATGGTGGTGCCGACCTTGGGGGTATTTTTCGAAGAGCTCCTGATGCAAGAACTTGGGGCCATCCCTATAAGCTTTTGATGGCGGCTTGTAATACGGACATCAAGAGGAGATTCTTTGGAGAACGATGTGTTCAGTTGTGGAACAGCCTCCCGAGTTTTGTGGTGGAGTCAGATTCCCTGGCTGCATTCAAGAGGTTGCTAGCGGAGTTTTTGTGTGATGTTTTGTTCGGAGTTTGTTTAGGTTGGGGTGGGTTCTCCTGCAGCGTGTTGGCATCCCGGCTTTGGATTTGTCTGCTTTTCGCTATGATGCTGGAGTGGTGGGTTGTGGTGCGTGTTTGTGTGAGTGTGTGTGTGTGGGTGTGTTTGTGTCTGTCCTGATGTGTTGCTTCTTCATCTGCTTCTTTGTTGTACAGTGTGCTGTTCTAGAATTCATTTTTTTTTGTCATTCATGCGGATGGTTCATGTGATAGCCCGATAGTGCGCACTAATTCCAATACCTGTGTTAACATTGCTGTTCTCAATAGTATGATGGCGTGCATGGCTGTGCTGGCCTCCCCTGGCTCTGCTGCTCCTCACTTGCTGTGGTCCTGCTGGAGGGGGCTGCAAAGGTAAGAGACAAAGGTAAGAGTCGTTTGTTCACATAATGATTATTAACCAAGGAAGCACAGTTTTACTGCACGTTTTTACTGACAAGAGGAAGAAACCTTTTACTGACAAGAGGAGGTGAAGTGGAGTGAGGGACTGATATGAAGTTCTGTGTGTACACCCTGTGCTAAGCACCTACTTTGGCTTCCATTTTATACTGTCTTTATTAGGGATGAATCTTCTTTTATTGTGCTAAAACTTCCTTTGCAGTGCTGAAACTTATTAATGTGGAGTTTTATTGATACGCCCTGAACAGCTACCGATTGTGTTGGAATTCACGTTTGTTCACATTCTGATTATAAACTGAATCAACTTATAAAGAGATCTGGAATAAAGGGCAGTATACAAGATACTGGATCACAATGCCTAGGGCTATAAGTGTTTGAGACCAGGTGAGGGTGAGACAGAAAGGATCTCAAGATGTACAAGTGTATTGTGGTTGACGTGAGCAAAGAGGAAGATCAGTGCAAAATTCACTACAAGGGATGTAAGAGCACTCACAACAAGTGGATCTTGTTGGACAGCTCTTGCATCCAGTATGATGAAGAAACTGAAGTGTCAGATGCTGGCCAGTCGAAACACGAGTCAGTTGGCTCAGTGGCATTGCTGGAGGCCTACGGTTGCGGCAGCGGAAGTTCATCAAAGGACCAGCGTTGGCGGAGACTTCCCACCTATACCGTTGCAGTCCCAAAAACATGAGGCAGCAGTTGCCTGTAAGTCTGGGGGCTTGCTGCTGATGAGCTGACTACTGGCGGGGACTCAGCAGTTCATGGGCTGCTTGGCGCGGATGTGCACTGTTCTTTCTGTGATGCCATACTTTTGGGTGGCTTTGTTTTTTGTTTGATCTGCTGCGGGAAATTTCCCGCTGGTGTGTCTTGTCTTGGGGTAGAAGAGGATGTTGTTAATTGTCTTTTGAAGGATACTGGCAGTGCTGTGCAGTATTTTTAGTGCAGGTGTCTATGTTCTGGTAGAACCAGTTCTACCGTTGTTCCTGGCAAGGAGAATGGACTTGTGTCAGCTTTCAATCAGGAGTTGGTTGCTGTTGGATCCCTTACCAAGAGAGTTGATGAGATGTCAAGGAGATTGAGTACGCACCTGGCAATAATTCAGCCAACAAGCCACTAAATGGGTCCATGGCCTTCAAAGCTACAGTTTCTAGTTGGGGATTTGTGCAGAATTGAGAGAATTGTACAAACAGGAACGCCGCCAAGCCTCGATTGTCTTCGGAGGTTTCCAGACTGGCAGTGCTGAGGGTGTGAAGAGAAATTTGCCAAAGTTTGCTTGGCCCTGGACATTGGAGAAGTTGAACTTTATGGACTTGTGAGGATCGGCAAAACCAGCTTGTTTAGAGCTAAAGTTCTGGATTGTGATTCAAGGAGGATGCTGCTAGGTGGTGCCACCCTAACTGCAACCTCGCCATAAGTAAGCAAAAAATAGCCTTCAAGAGGTAGCAACCTTCTTGATCTCATATTTAGTGCAAGCGACTCATGTCACGAACGTCGAAGTAGGCAAACCACTCAGAACCGAGTGACCACAACTGTATCCGTTTTTTGATGGTGTCAGCAAATATAACCCTTGGACAAGATGTCAGTCAATCGCTTGACTATTTATTAACTGCACTTAAAAATAGCAAACATGAGCATATCCCGCGCAAAAACAGGCAAACAGCAGCCTATCAGCCCAAATACTGGAAAGGAGAATTGCAGCGCCTTCATTGACAAAAGAAAGCAAACCATTTGATAAAGCAGAGACATTCACGCAACGACGTAGCAAAAAATTAATACAAAATTAGCAGACGAGATCTAAAGAGAAAGATTATGAAAATGAAATTGCTGCCAATGCCAAAACTAATCCGAAACAATTCTTTAGTAATAGGTTCCCTCACTCAAGAACGATGTTGGTGAGCTAGAAACGGATGACACCAAGATGAGTGTTCTACTTAATGAGTACTTTTGATCTGTATTTAAGGTAGAGAATCGGGATATTCCTAATCCCGAGGATATCATAGCGGCAAAACAAATTGAAGCCCTCAGCACACTGAACCTTTTCCCCGTTAAGTTATTAAATATATAGATAAATTGTAAGTCACCAAATCTCCAGGTCCAAGACCAAATTCATCCCAGAATTCTAAAAGAGCCAAACATTTATCAAACATTTTCACCCAATCTCTCACAAATGGCTCCTGCCCCTCTAAATGGAAAGAGGCCAATGTTACCCCAATTTTTAAAAAAGGGGACAAAAAGTGTCCGGCACTTACCGTCCAATTAGTCTCACCTCAGTCGTTGGCAAGTTGATGGAAAGTTTGATAACGGATAAAATTACAGATTTCTTAAAATCAAACAAATTGATTGGCAACTCCCAGCATGGCTTTAGACACAACCATTCCTGTCTTACTAATCTGAATCTCTTTTTCAGAAATATAATCGAAATCCACATGATAAAATGTCCAATTGATGTCTTTTACCTTGACTTTCAAAAGGCCTTTGATAAAGTCCCCCACAACAACCTTATTAGTAAATTGCACAGCATTGGTATTCGAGGCGAGCTTAACAACTGGATAAAATGCTGGCTTACGGACAGACAGCAGCAAGTTGTACTTAACGAAGCTTTCTCCCCCTGGGTTAATGTTACAAGCGGCGTGCTTCAAGGATCGGTGTTAGGGCCAGTTTTCTTTATAATATTCATTAACGATCTTGATAGCAACATACTCTCAAACATTAGCAAGTTTGCAGACGATACCAAGATCGGAGGAAAAGTGCAAACTGAACTAGAATGTCAGCAGATCCAACTAGACTTGAACAAAATTGTTGATTGGGTCAGAGAAGTGGCAAATGAACTTGAATGTTGACAAATATAAAGTTATGCACATAGGTCTTCATAACCCTAAACACATGAATATTCAATGTCTGGAAAAAAAACTCATTTCCATCATCAAAGAGAGAGATTTAGGTGTCATCATTAGCAATGACTTAAAAAGCAGCAAGCAATGTAACGATGCTGCCAAGGAGGGCAACAAAATGCTAGGTATGATATTCCGCACTATCTCGTACAAAAACCATCACAGTATGCTCAAGTTATTTAGACCGCATCTTGAGTATGCCGTTCAATTCTTGTCTTCATTCCTTAGAAAAGAAGTTATTAAACTTGAGAAGGTTCAATGTAAAGCTACCAAACTAATCCCCTTGCTGCGGAATAAATCCTACAAAGACAGGCTTTGTAAACTCGATCTTTATTCGCTGGAGAAACTTCGAGTCAGAGGCAACATGATAGAAGTGTGGAAGATAATGAAGGGTAAGGAAAACGTCGACCGACCAAGCCTTTTCACACTAGATACAAACGGAGTGATTATTAACAATGGATACAAAATCGTTGGGAAACGTTTCTCACTCAACATCACGCACAATTTCTTCACGTATAGAGTTGTCCAAGAATGCAACAAACTTCCAGCGGAGGTTGTAAACAGCAGTACAATCAAAATGTTCAAGTTGCGGCTCGATAAATTCTACATAAATCGCCAATAAATAGCTAAGCTGTTCCATTTCCTGTTATAAATAAAAACAGAAATAGCACACGAAGCTCTCTTAGACGTTCTACTTCATAACTAATCCTCTTGCTATCAAAAGGCAACCTAGTTTAGGTCAATAGACGTGTTCTTGTCTTCCTACACTTGTAAACCCCCAACACCACGGCCGCCCCGCGCTACTGCCACCGCCACAATAATCACCAGCCAGTGCATGCCCAGAAGAATCCCCAGAAATGACATCAGGCCCACCCTGACCAGCACTGGGATCAGCCCCCCCCCCCCCGTGCCGTAGCAGCCGCTATGAATTCTCTCCTCTCCGTCATCCTCTGATGCATTACAAGCACGCCTCCAAGTAAGCCACTTTCTTTTTTGCCTATAAGTTAGGTCTTTCTGCATGTAAAGACTCCTAAAACCCTCCAACATCTTCAGCCTAGGGGCCTGCGAGAGCAGGTTGTGCCTGGAATCATCATTGGTAACCTTCGCTCTGAACAGACCTGTAGTGCCAATCTTGACCAAGTCAGTCAGAACAACATTGACACCCAAGACACGGCACACTTCATAAAATTTTGCTTCCACCAGCTTGACAGTCTCACAGCCAAAACCTCTCAGCATAACTGAGCTTTCCTTCTCTCCCTCTCATTCAGCTCCCTCACCTCCTCAAAAACAACCCTCCTAAACAGTCCAACTCCAGAGGAACCATCAGTGGCATGGCCTACCAGATAACCAGTCTGTTTACTTTCCTGAGCAGACTCACAACTGCATCCACTCCTCACACCCATCACACCTCTAACCTGCCCCACCAATGCTCTGACTGCCACCAGCAATTGAGAAAATGACTTGGAAAGATGGTTGACAGTCTCTGAATCATCTCCACAGCCTCGACAGTGACAACAAATATACCTTATAGTTAGATTAACATGTCCCACTTTAAAATATTAAAATCAAGTGAAAAATTGCTGAAGTTCAGCAATTTAACTGATCTTAATTTGAATCAGAGATACGGAAAAAATTCCAACCCAAAAAATAAGCAACATATAATTTTAGCAATAACACCAATAGAAGAAAAAAAAGTCTGTGTGATCTAGGCATACTAATGCAAAACAATGCTTCTTTCCATGAACAAATTGCAAAGGTTGAGGCCAGTGGCAGAAGACTGTGTTCTTGGGCCATGAGAACCTTTCTGGCTAGAGATAAAAGGACAATGTTGACTCTTTGGAATAAAATAATCCAACCAGTCATTGACTATTGCTCTGCTCTCAGGATCCCACATTAGCAGAAAGATCTGAATAGACTTGATGCAGTGCAAAAAAGCTTCACCTCTTATAATAGGTAGGTAAAGGAAATGGACTATTATGACAGATTAAACACCTTGAGGCTATACTCAGTCCAAAGACATTTTGAAAGATTCATGGTCATAAACGTTTGAAAGATCCTGGAAGGCTACACTGTCAATGTGAATGAAAAAATGGTAACAAAAGTGATCATGAGAAACCAGGCAAGAATTGGCAGAATGTGTTGCTTAAAAGTGCTAAAACTGACAGGCGCCAAAGCTATGCAAACAGTTGCATTCAACAGTTTCACGTGCTGGGCACCTCCGTTATTCAACCGAATGCCATTGGAAATATGCGAGATCAAACGGGTGCTACAACTGTCAGCTACATCAAACATTTTGAGGTTCAAGAGCCGACTGGATAAATACTTTAGCTGTGTTCCAGATTGATCCCAAATTAATGGATACCCTCACCGTGGGGACAACTCCCTGCGTAACCGGGACGCCAAGCCAGGATCCGACAGGCAAATGGGGCTACAACATGCAAATGCTGGTGCTGCAGCTCAAGTGGAGAGAGCCCCACGAATGTGGGCTGGGTGGCAGCCACGCTGTGACCTGCTGTGAATAGCAAAGAAACTCCAAGTACTCAAGTAGGTATGATGAAAAATTTGCTCAGGGTTTTTAATACTTTGATCAGAAGCACCACCTCCCGGACCAGACAGGGCATCACCACGACTATCCACGTCACCACCACGGTCCAATGCAGCGGCATCCCAAATAGCTACAGCACGACCAGCTGCACAGCACTTTTTGACTTGATTTTAATATTTCAAAAATGGGATATGTTAGTGACAACTCTCTAGCAAATAAAGTGAATTTTATCTATCAGTTGTTTTCGAAGCAGAGTATTGATGTCTTAGCCATCAATGAGACGTAGTTACTGCCTGCTGTTGCATTGTCCTTCATCGACTTTGTTGACTATTGTGCTGTGAGGAGTGACACAGATGACACAGCTCGTAAGCATGGATCTTTATTGTATCTGCATAAGGACATTGTGTTCATAGTGATTGAGGCGCACATTCGGAACGTTGTAGCCATGCACCTTGTTGATTATGACCTGTAGATTGTGGCTGTTTTTTGGCCCTCAATACTATGCTAATCTGGCAAACAACTCCTTCTTAAACTTTTTATTGAATTTTTGTCCTGACAAAGAGGTGATCATCACAAGTGATTTTGATTTACCAACAATTGACTGGTCCTTGGACCTAGTTGATGACTACGTTTGGATAATTGACAGGCCATTTTTAGATTGTTTCTCATCTCTTGGACTTCTGCAGTGTGTTATGGAGCCCACATTCTTACTGTCTGACAATATACTGGATTTAGTTATTAGATCTGAGGAGGATCGTGTTAGTGAGGTGTCTGCTACCGCCCCTGCCTAGCTGTCAGCATTCCCCCGTTATCTTCGATTATATCTTCAGTGGAGAGGAGCCAAAGCGTAGGAATGAGAGGGAGAGGCATTCTTAGGGCAGAGGAAAATACGCCAGAATTTTGGAGGCTATGTCTCTGGTTGATTGGGGTTTAGAATTCAGCTACTTTTTGGTGTCTGAAGATTTTTTGTTTTTTGCAGTCACTTATGATGTCTCTCGTTGAGAAGTTCATACACCTCACACCTGTTTATTCTGGCCCTCCATGGGCTGTTAGGGCTCCCACTGCCCTTGCCCAAGAGAGATCGGAGACGTGGCGTGACTACGAGGGGGTCAGGAAAGGGGAGAGCCCAAATTCTGCAAGTGCTCTTGAAAAGCTACACATATATGTTTAACTGAATAGGATCTCTTACCTTTCTCTTACCTTTGCAGCCCCCTCCAGCAGGTCCACATCAAGTGGGGAGCAGCAGAGCCGGGGGAGGCCAGCACAGCCATGCGCGCCAGTATGCTGCTGAGAACAGCAATGTCAACACAGGTATAGGAACTGGAATTAGTGCGCACTATTGGCTATCACATGAACCATCCGCATGCATGACATAAAAAAAAAAAATAATAATAATAATAATAATAATTAAACAAATTCCAGAACAGCACACTGTACAACAAAGAAGCAACACATCAGGACAGGCACAAAC